>QJPP01004841.1:0-150472 GCA_003996215.1 Jaltomata sinuosa
CGGGGCAGAGGTAGGGGTCGAAGGCTCCCTAGAGCAGCGACACCTGCTAGAGATGCTATAGTGAATATAGAGCATGAGTATGACTATGAGCCAGAGTTAGCTCCATAGTAGCAGCATGTGGGCCTGGGAACAACCCAGGCACTACCAGCTCTAGTACTAGTTCCAACATCAGTTTCTGTGCCAGCTTCAGCCGCAACTCAGTCTTAAGATATTCGGGATTTGTTACTTCAGCTATTAGGTATGATTGGGGAGAGTTCTTCTGAGACAGCCCAAACATCCGCTCAGGGGGTAGCCCTGGGAGTTCAGAGTTCAGGAGCGCAACCTGCTACTGTGGCTCCTTGTGCTGAGGTTGTTCCAGTTCTATCGGTTTCCCAACCTCTTGCTTCTCACCGTACTATGACAGATACGGAGTAGAAGGCCTTAGGTAGGTTTCTGAGATTGGCACCGCCAAGATTCACTGGTACATCAGGTCAGGACCCATATTTCTTTATCACTACCTGCAAGGAGATGGTGCACCATTTGGGCTTATTGGAGACTCACGGGGTTGGCTACACTTCATATCAGCTAGAGGGTCCAGCAAAGTTATGGTGGAGGGAACATGTTGCTTGCAGGCCTTCTACATCACCTCCCTTGACCTGGTCTGAGTTTTATGAGGCCTTTATGGCTAAGTTCTTGCCACAGAGAGACCAAGAGCGTTAAAGGGAGGAGTTCACTAGACTTTATCAGGATACCATGATCGTGTCAGAGTATGAAACTCGGTTGTATCAGCTTGCTCCGTTTGGAGCCATTATTATGCCTACTGAGGCAGACAGAGTCCGTAGATTTATTTGGGGGCTATGGAGAGAGTTCAGAGAGCCTACAGAGATGCTGGTTGCTAGCGGTTGGTCATTCCAGACCATTGCAGAATATGCCTGCACAGTTGAGGATTTGTGTCGTCATGACACCGGGGCCATAGATAAGAGGCCTCGACATCAGGGTGGTTACACTGGTTCTAGGCTTAGTGGTAGAGGTTCAGGCCAGTGGGGTGGAGGTTATCAGCCGCAGCAGCATCAGGGTCAGTCTAGCTGACCGGTACATGCGTCACTTCAGGCTTCTGGTTCTCAATTTGAGCAGGGTCAGGGCAGTCAGTGAAGTCACACTGGTCAGCTATCGAGAGATACAAATTCTGAGGCATCAGGTCATGGTGGCCATTCAGGTTCTGCTGGTTCATAACGATCGAGTAGGTCGTCAGGGGCTTGTTATACTTGTGGTGTGGCTGGTCACTTTGCTAGAGATTACCCCCAACAGGGTACAGTTCAGCCAGCCGAGCCGTTATGAGTAGTTCAGCGTCTGGATAGAAAGGGTGGTAGTCAGGCTAGGGGTGGTGCCCTATGTGGTAGAGCAGGTGGTAGGGATGGTGGTCAGACAGGTGGAGGTCATCCTCAGTTCTATGCGGTACCTGGGAGACTAGAGGCAAAGGCCTCGGATGTCGTGATCACAGGTACGATTTCTGTATGCCATCAGCCAGCTTACGCCTTGTTTGATCCTGGATCGACTTGTTCATCTGTATATGCCTACTTTATGCCTTGTTTGGGGTTGTCTAGTGAGCCATTGTCTGTGCCTGTTTCTATTTTGATCCAGTAGGAGATTCTTTAGTAGTGGATTGAATTGTGAGATTCTGTGTGATGTCTGTTGGTGATTTGGATACTTGGGCTGACCTGATGATACTTGATATGTTAGATTTTGATGTGACACTGGGCATTGACTGGTTATCCCCTCACCGTGCAGTTTTGAATTTCTATGCCAAGACCGGTACCATAGCCGTTCCCGGTGTATACCCGATTGTGTGGCAGGGTTTTGCTAGCCATACACCATCTGGGATCATTTCTTGTCTTAGAGCTAGGAAGATGATATCCTGTGGGTGTTTAGCTTATCTAACATATGTCCGAGATGCTAGTGCTGACCCTATGTCTCCTGAGTCTGTTCCTGTTTTTAGATCCTTCCTAGATGTGTTTCCTACTGACCTGCCAGGCCTTCCACCTGAGAGGGATATTGATTTTTCCATTGAGTTAGAGCCAGGCACCAGACACATTTCTATTCCTCCCTACCTTATGGCTCCTGCTGAGTTGAAAGAGCTTAAGGAGAAGCTCCAGGATTTGTTAGCTAAAGGGTTCATTAGACCGAGTGTGTCTCCTTGGGGTGCTCCTGTTTTCTTCATGAAGAATAAGGATGGGTCGATGCAGATGTGTATTGATTATCGATAGTTGAATAAGGTGACAGTGAAGTATAAGTATCTGATACCCAGGATTGATGACTAATTTAATCAGTTTCAGCATTCCACCGTGTTTTTGAAGATTCATTTGAGGTCCGGCTACCATTAGTTGATGATTAGGGCAGAGGACATCCCTAAGACAACATTCAGGACATGTTACGACCACTATGAGTTCCTGGTGATGTCTTTTGGGTTGACTAATGCCCTCGCAGCCTTCATGGACTTGATGCACAGGGTGCTTAGCCCATACTTGGATATGTTCGTGATAGTCTTAATTGATAACATCCTGGTATACTTGAGGAGTAGAGATGAGCATGAGCAGCACTTGAGGACTGTACTTCAGACTTTGAGAGATCATCGGCTTTATGCCAAGTTCTCAAAGTATGAGTTTTGGTTAGAGTCAGTTGCATTCCTAGGGCATGTGGTGTCTAAGGATGGGATTAGAGTTGATCCGAGTAAGATTTCTGCAGTTCGTGATTGGCCTAGACCTACTACTCCTATCGAGGTTCGCAACTTTGTTGGGTTAGCCAGGTATTACAAATGGTTCATTGAGGGATTTTCTTCCATAGCAGCACCCTTGACTATGCTGACTAGGAAGGATGTTTCATTTCAGTGGTCTTATCAGTGCGAGGATAACTTCCAAAGGCTTAAGGCCTTATTGACTTCAGCTCCAGTTTTCACTTTGTCGGTTGAGGGTAAGAGTTTCTCTGTGTATTGTGATGCTTCAGGGGTCAGTCTTAGTTGTGTGTTGATGCAACAGGGTCGAGTGATAAAATATGCGTCGAGGCAGCTGAAGGTTCATAAGCACAACTACCCCACACATGACTTAGAGTTGGCAGGGGTAGTTTTCGCGCTCAAGATCTAGAGGCACTATTTATATGAAGTTCATTGTGAGATATTCACCAACCAATCGTAGTCTTCAGTACATTACGAGTCAGCACGAGCTGAACTCGAGACAGAGGAGATGGATTGAGTTGCTGAAGGACTACGATTTCACTATTTTATACCATCCGGGCAAGGCAAACATGGTAGTGGATGCCTTGAGTCGGAAGGGGGTGAGTATGGTCAGCCTAGCTTCACTTTCAGCTTTTGAGTGACTGTTGGCCTTGGACATCCAGTCCTTGGCTAACCGTTTGGTTAGGCTTGACTTATCGTATCCTAGTAGAGTTCTTGCTAGTGTTGAGGTTCATTCTACTCTAGTTGATCAAATTCAGAGCCGATAGTTCGAGGATCAGAGTTTGTGTGACCTTCGTGATCAGGTGGTTTGGGGTGAAGCCAACCGAGCTACCTTGGGTTCTTATGGGATTTTGATATTTGAGGGTTGACTTTGTGTTCCGTGTGTTGGTGATTTTATATAGTTGATACTCCATGAGCCATATTGTTCCAGATACTCCCTCCATCCTGGCGCAATAAAGATGTATAGAGACCTGAGATAGCTTTACTGGTGGAGTGGTATGAAGTGGGACATGGCCGAGTTCGTATCTTGGTGCTTGAACTGTCAACAGGTAAAGTTCAAGAACATGAGACTGGGTGGTTTGATGCAGCGACTTCCCATTTCTGAGTGGAAGTGGAAAGATATTACTATGGACTTTGTTGTTGGTTTTCCTCGTACTACTCGGGGGTTTGACTCCATTTGGGTGATAGTTGATAGGCTGACTAAGTCAGCATATTTCTTGCCTATTCAGACTTTATACGGGGCAGAGAGGTTAGCTCAGATCTACATTCGTGAGATTGTACGATTGCACGGGGTCCCAGCTTCTATCATTTCAGATCGTGACACTCAGTTCATATACCAGTCTGGAGAGCTATATATAGGGATTTGGGTATAGATGTTCAGCTTAGTACTGCTTTCCACCCTCAGACAGATGGCCAGTCCAAGAGGACTATTCAGGTCCTAGAGGACATGCTTCGGGCTTGTGTTCTTAACTTTGGAGGTTCATGGGATCAGTTTGTGTCACTGGCTGAGTTTGCGTATAATAATAGCTTTCATTCGAGCATTGGCATGGCACCTTTCGAGGCTTTGTACGGTAGGCATTGAAGATCGCCCATTGATTTGTTTGATGGGTTAGAGTCCAGACCGCAGGGTACAAATTTACTTAGAGATTCCTTGGACCGAGTCTAATTGATCCAGGACAGACGTAGAGCAGCCCAGAGTAGGCAGAAGAGCTACGCTGATCATAGGCTACGTGCCTTGGAGTTCTGTGTTGGTGACTGGGTTTTCCTCCGAGTATCGCCCGTGAAGGGTGTGATGAGATTTGGTCGGCGGGGCAAGCTTATCCCCAGGATTATTGGGCTGTTTGAGATTCTACAGCGGATTGGTAGTGTTGCCTAAATGCTAGCCTTGCCTCTGATATTTTCAGCAGTTCACCCAGTCTTCCATGTCTCGATGTTGTGTCGATATGTGCAAGAGGAGTCTCATGTGTTGCACTGGGATTCGATTCAGTTGGATGAGAGGTTATCATTTGTTGAGGAGCCGATAGCTATTCTAGCCAGAGATATCAGGAGTTTGAGATCTAGGGAGATTCTGGTTGTGAAAGTTCAGTGGAGACATCGTCCGATCGAAGAAGCTACTTAGGAGACCGAGAGTAAGTTGCGTGCTCAGTATCCGCAGTTGTTCGAGCCTTCAGGTACTCCCTTCTTCTTGACTTTCGAGGATGAAAGTCTTTTTAGTAGTGGATGTTGTGATGACCATTTCGGTCATCTTCTCGTTTATGCATTTATTGTACTATTAGAGCCTTTCTATAGTGTCCCCAAGTCATTTATGGCTTGCTGGGACCGGTAGTTTGTGCCCTGGTCATTCGTTTGGTCGTTTTGGCCATTTGCCTATTTTAGAGATTAAACTTAGAATATCATTAACTTTGGTCAACATTCTTAGCTAACGCGCTCGGAATTGAATTTTGACAGTTCTGTTAGCTCCTGAGCGATGAGTTTGGTCTAGTTGGATCTTTAGTTGAGGCCTGAGAACTTTCGGTATGGCTTTTGTGTGATTTTCTCAGTTTTCAGGCCATTTGGAGTTAGAAGTTTAACTTCGGGTGACTTTCGATGATCGAAGTGTCAGATTCAAAATCCGATGATTTCATCAACTCCAAAATGTTGAGTTTGGGCTAGAAAGATGGTTGGTTCGGGTTTCGGGGTGAGTCAGACTCATTTCGAGCCTTTGAGTTCCTTTTCATTAGTGTTGACTTGGGTCAACATTTCTCCAAAACGAACTCGTATGGAAGTTTCGTCGATTCCATTGAGTCTGGACTGTTATTTCTACTCTATTAGCATTATTGATTTTTGAATATCGGTTTTCGATTGTGTCCAGAATGCCTCGTCGAGGTTTTTTAAAAATGCAAAAAATTGCAGAAAATTAGCTGCGGCCAGCAGCTATAAATAGCTGAAAATTTGTTTTTTCCAACCACTTCTCCTCACGTTTCTCACTCTAAACTCATTTTTCTCTCTACCAAAATTGCTCTTGATCATTCTAATCCTTGGGGAATCAATTTCTTGTGGATTTTCCATGTTTTTCCGATTCTTGGTAAGTCATCTTTCCCACTTGTTCCTTTTAGCTTCCCTTGAATTTTCTTAATTTTCTCTATTATTGCTCCTACCAAAGCTTGGAAATTCTTATATAGTGGCTGCCCCTAGCTCGTGCATGCTTCGTGGAAGTAAAAGATTGTCCGTCTCGGCTTCCATTTTTATTTTAAAAATTTCCATTCTTTAATCCCCAACTTGGGTGGGCTGTTTTGGTGACCTTACCTTGTCCAGTTATGCTCAAATTTGGGGTCATCGTGGTTCTTTTTGTTTTTGGTTTTGGGTTGTGGGCCTCGCGAGCCCGCTATTGACCCGGATATCGACCCGGCTACAATTTTAGCAATATGAGTATCGTTAGACTCGTCTTAACATTTTATTCATGAATTTGATAGTCTGATTCTCGTTCATAGCTTCTCGGAGTAGCTCAGCCTCAGATATCGTCGTTCCCGTAGCTTGTCATCGAATGACAGGTAGGTTACGACTTAACTCCCTAGACTTCGCATATATCGGGTAAAATTGTACTAGTTGGCATTCTTGGATTGGGTTATTAGGTTGGTACCACATACCTTGAACGCTTTTTCCATGATTCATCCTATTTCTTTCCTCTGTTATGTGTAGTATTCCTATTAGTTGATATATTTATTACCCTTGTGACCCTGTGAGGTCTTGTTGACTTTGGAACATAGAAGGTGAGATTATTAGGAATGTCTGTGAGTCCCGGACATAGAAATATCTTTTTAGGCTGGTTACGCTTGCTGAGTTGCTTCGGAGCCTGTGCTGGGCCGTTAGGTTGATTGTGAGCTGCCGGGCAGCTATTTGGGTTGATCATATCATTTCCATGCATATAAAGAGGTTTTCCATGTTTTATTATGGTTTTTGGCTTTGGGCCTATGGAAACTGATTTTCTAAGACTTGCATGGCCCCGAGGGCCCGTTTTTGATGAAATTGGATTTGAAAATGATTTGACTTGATACGTGTATCTTCTTGGGGTAAAAGAAGGTTAAAAATATGGTTTTATCATGATTTACTATTATTGCTAGACTCGATCGGGTCGGAGTGCTTTCTGAGTTTTCTTACTTATTAGAAATGATATCAGGCTCGGTCGAGTCGAGCATCTGAGATGGTTTTACTACTGTTTTAGACCCGGTTGTGCCCGGGCACCCTTGGAAGGGTTTTTGAGACATCTTTTTCACTATTTTAGTCCTAGAAAGGGTCTAGGCATGCATATTAAAGACTTAGCCACTGGCTTGAACTTGGACTCAATTCTGAAGGACATATTTTGATTTTCAGTTTTAGTATGGGGTTCGGGACCTCCATGCACCTTACCGCTTGGGTCCTGAGGCTTTGGGCTGCGTGTGCCAGGGGAAAGGGTATATGGTGGAGTAGAGGTATAGGGGCTGTGTCCTTCCATGGAACCTGCCTACTAGGCCCGATCGGCACCGGAGGAGATACATACAGAGGTTCTATTTCACCCTGAGGTTTTCATGCATCATATCATTCATTGTTTGGGATTTCATATTTGTTTGTTGTTTTTTGATTCTACACTCCGGTAGTATGGGATATCGGATGGTCTGTTTTCACTTGATTGCGTTCCTCGGTTGTTTGGGTGGCAGAGGGACTGTAGGTAAACTCTCTTTACTTTATTACAGATTTGTTCTCTACTACGGTTATAGGCGTGAAATTGGACTTGCTAGGCTATTACTGCTGGATTGAGTGTGATATGGTTTGGCTGGTTATTTGTTCTATTTACCGAGCATGTCTACTTTAACCTTCTCTCCCACTCTTTATGCTCGAGGTTACCGGTATACCACCCATTTCTAGAACCTACACTTATATATATACTATTTTTGCAAGGATCCCTGGTGCGTAGTCCTTAGTTTTACCTGTGCCTGTTGTGTGTATATATTCTATATGCTAACCTTATATGTTATTTTCTATTGTCTTCCTTCTGGGCTAGTTCCTGTGTACTTTTCATTGATTTCTGTGACTGTTTGCTTCTAATCTGTCTGCTATTGCTCTTTTACTTTATATGTGCCCAGTCGGCCTATGATACCTACTAGGTACCTTGTGATTTGCATTTGGTGCTCACCCTACCCTCTGCATCTTCTGGTGCAAACCCTAGCATGGGCCATCGCCGTTAGCGCATTGGAGACTCGTGCAGTGTGCATTTTTTAGATCATCCAGGCTGAGGGTGAGCTCTTGGCGTTCGGAGCTTGACTTCAGTTATCCTTGGTGTATTTTGTACTCTTATAGTTTCGGAGACATTGTGTATATATGACTTTTGGACCTTTGTACTCATGATGTAGTTGGGCTCTTATACGCTTTGATACCAGGTTTTGGGTTGGTTTAGATTCCGCTTGTTTATATCTCTCTTGTATTTATTTTCTTCTCATTATGCCCCTGCTTCCGCTTATGTATCGAATCTTCCGCTTAAACTGTTAGAAGGTAGCCCATTACTAACCGTTCAGGGATACGGGGATTGGTTCATCTATTGGGGATTGTAGGTGCCATCATGACCGAGAAATTGGGTCATGACAATACGACTTTGGAGTAGAGAGATATTCATATTTTCACGAGACTGCACAAGCAGGCAGGTCGAGGTGGGCCCCTAAGTCGGATATATACAACATCTTTAGTTCATCAGAACTCATTTTCTTTGCCCAAATAAGAACCAAAACAGTCCTAAATACTCCCTAAGGGTTCCCCTACCATCTAAGCCATAATCTACATGATTTCAACGTGATTTAACCCTCGGGAAGTTCATAGAGATTGTGTTACTTATTTCCTCTTCTTTGGTTGTGATTTAAAGGATTCTTCAAGGTGATGGAGTCTCTTGTTTAGGTGGTGTTGCTGCTGTTTGGAGATTACATACTGTAAGGAAGGGGTACATTCCATATTAATATCGGAAGACCCAAAATCGAGGTATGTTAAGGCTGCTCTATTTTTATCGGCATGAATCTAGAAATAGAACTCTAAATTTTCGAAGGGAGGAATTTGAGTATTGCAATTTTAGGAAGTGTTTTGGTGACTAAACAAGTCTTAAGAAACTAAATGATACATTATGATGAGTCAAGTCTCTTTCTTACAAAAATATGATTTCGAAATAGAAATGCAAGTTATTCTTTCATCGAGTTTTCCTTTTCATTGTGATCCCTAATCAATCTTTAGAAGGTAAAAAAGGAAGGTTAGCAAAGCAAATCCATATTAATATTCAGATAGTAAGTTGAGTCCCAAAGAGTACATGAGAATAATGTTTAGTAAGTCGAGCCTAAGGAAGTTAGCTAAAGAAATCTTCATAATCAATAGAAGTAACTTCGGAAGTCAATCCCGATATATGCTTATTATGTGTGAGTTGCATGTGTTAGTGTGCACCGAGGTGCTACTGCCATATTGAGACTATTATATATAGTGTGCACCAAGGCGTTACTGCCATAAGGAGGCTATTATATACATAGTATGCGCCGAGGCGCTATTGCCATATTGAGGCTATTATATATAGTGTGCGCCAAAGTGCTACTACTATAAAGAGGCTATTATATACATAGCGTGCGCCGAGGCGCTATCGCCATATTGAGGCTATTATATATAGTGTGCACCAAGGCGCTACTATCATATTGAGGTTATTATATACATAGTATATGCCGAGGTGCTACTGCCATATTGATGCTGTTATATACAGAGTGTGCACCAAGGTACAATTTCTCTTATAGTGGCTAATATTATATATAGTGTGCATCGAGGTGCTATGGTTAATCAGTGTGCGTTATAAAGCATGTGTTGCAACGGGATTAAGGCATGTGTTGTTCTCTAAAAAAAATAAAGAAGATTTGAGCTCAACGAGTCCTACCAATTATAGTTTACAGGTTTCATATTATATCTCATTCTGATTTACTGCTTGTAGCTTAATCATAAATTTCTACCTTACATACCAGTACATTTTTTTCGTACTGACATCCTCATTGCCCGGGGCACTGCATTCATGCCCGCAGGTCAAGATAGAAACCTAAACAGACCTTTTCAATAGGAGCTGAAGTGTTCAACCATTTTGGTAAGCTCCATTTTCCAGGAGCTGATGAGTCAGAGGTCCAACTTATATTGTGAGTATGTATGTATCAAATGGCTAGGTCGGGGTCCTGTCCTAACTTTATGACAGTCTGATTACTCTTTGAGGCTTGTAGACACTTATTGAGTTTTTAGTATGTTGTTTATGGCCTTGTTGGCCTTCTGTTTACTCGTTGTGCAATTTATAGTTTTTTCAGTCCAAATACTCTCCAGATTATATGAGTTTCAGTGGCTCGCTCGATCATGTAAGGCACCAGGTGCCAGTCTTGCCTCCCAAGGTTGGGGCGTGACATATGCCAGGAATTAACCTGATGCTATTATTTTCTTTGTGCATTCACTTTATTTTTATTTCATTAACTTCTTATAGTGTTTTCTTCCATCATTATTGAAAAATACAAAAAGAGTTTTGTTTGTTTCCATTGGCACTCATATTTCTTTTGCAGAACATGTTTTCCAGCTGGGGTTACTCTAGCCGAAGCACAAGAAGACACCTAAATCCAAGCACCACTAAGATCAAAGGCAAGGGAAAAAAGAAAGTTCCTAAGGCTACTTCAGAAGATCCTCCAATTCAGATCAATGAGGAGGAGAGAACCAAATTTTGTGTATAGGGCATGAAGCCCCTTTATGTCAAGTACAAGTCCAAATGTTCATTTTACTCCGAAGTGCAGCTTCAACCTTGCCGGGTTTAGGGATGAATTTCCCAATATCACCCACCAATTTACCATGCGAGATTGCTCTCCGTTCCTGGATATGTTGGGAGGATATTACTTGGAAGTGGTCCTTGAGTTCTACGTAGCCTACCAAGCAAAACAAGATTCTATGAAACATCTAAGTAGTGCCGAGGACTTTCATTTCTTAGACTCTGTGATGGTTAGGGGCAAAGAGGTTGACATTACTCTTGCAGCCATTAACTCCATCTATTGCGGCACATACTAATCACCTTGGGGAATGAGTATGCAGCCAAGGATTATGCTGCTTGATTGGGTTGCAAATAATATTTTCCTAGGTGAACCTCTATGGCCCACGATGGGTGGTGAAATCCATCATCAGGACCTCTACTTTGAAGCCAAGTTATGGTATGATTTCATTCGCTCCCACTTCCTGCCCTTCAATAATGATCAGAAGATTACCCATGAGGGGGCTATTTTAGTTGCTTGCATCATGTTGGGGGTTTATGTGAATTTTGGAGAAATAATGGCGGTGGTGATTAGAAAGAAAGCCCGTTAGCCCTCTATCTCAATGCCTTTTCCAGTGCTTATCAGCAAGTTGTATGCCAAAGCTGAGATCCCTTATTTTGATTATAACAAGTCTGTTCCTGCAACTGGGGTGATTGATATTGAGAAAAAAAGGGATGTTGATGCCCCTAAAATGAAGAAGCAAAAGTTGCAGGGTTTTGCTGATGTGGAAATTCTAGAGGCAGCTCTTGAGATAGGTGCATCATCTCCAGCGAGGTCAGTGTTAGGTACTCTTACTCCCCCAACATTGGGAAATCTTTCTGAGTCTCTACCTCCTAGACTTTCACCATCTCCTTCCTAATCAGCCCTAACCGGCCTTCAAAAGCTAATCGATATGACCTACTTTACGAGTCCCAGTTGAACTCATTAGCTAAGAGGCTGCCGGGACTTATTCAGAAAGAGGTTAAAGATGCCATGAAAGATATCTTAGAGAATCTGGAAAAGCTTGGCAAGAGGGTTGAGGTCATGGAGCATGCGGTCACTTATATCCAGATCAATGTGGAGGGAGCTTAGGGTAAGGCACCCATGACTGCAACATATTTGAGCACCCTTGATAAGGCTATGGCTGCACCCCGCTGGACTTTTGGCCTTGTAGATGATTTATTTGCTATTTTGAGAGTACAAGGTGGATAAAGTAGTGATACAGAGGGTGATCGTAAAGTCCTACCAGACAACACACTCTCGCAGGGGAGGAGTGGGCTCCAGTTCTGATACAGCTCAGCATGAAGGCGAATCAGATTAGACTGTGTAGGGAATTCTTGCATCTTCCCTTTCCTATTTTATGTTTAAGTATTGGGGACAATGCTTTCTTTTAGTGAGGGTGTAATTATTTGATATTTTGATGTGTTAGTTGGTTGTTTCCCTTGTCGGTCTAGAGATGTTATTTTGATGCCTTGGCGGTCCATTACTTTCTATTTTAGACAATTTGGCCCTTGTAGGGCAGGGGTTGGATTATGTTGTTTTTGTTTATTGCCCTCGCCGGGCCCTTAGTTTCCATATTGTGACCTTATCGAGCTTGATCTTGATCTTTTCATATTCTTCATATTGTGCCCTTATCGGGCTTGATCTTTTTGATATTATTGTGAATGTTAGTTGCCTTATTGCCGAGTTAGTCCTACACGTGAAATTATTTCACTACCCCTATTTTTCAATTGCGCTTAGTGCCTACGCTGGGCCTAGTTCTCCATTGATCCATGAGTGCATGACTCAAATTTTGCCTTTGTTAATAATAATTCATTTTAAATAAACTCCGAGGGTTTTCTTCATGCTACAGTTCTTCCCCAAGGAGCAAATTCTTCTTTTCTTAGTTTTTTGTGTTAAACTGAGTGACATTTCCCAATGATAGATTGAGAGGTGACTTTTTAAAGGGAAAATGCCAAGGTTTAGAGTTTAGATTGAGCCTATGTTTTACTTGTCTCAAATGGGACCACCAAAAACTTTTTGTGGCAAAAGAATTTGAAAAGTTGAGAAAAAAAGGGAAAATGTTTTTTTTGAAAAAGCATTCTCTTGTCATGATTTGCACATTCTCTATTTGGCTTGATTGATTCACAAATAAGTGTGCGAAAATCGGAATAGCTTGTCAAAAGTCATTCGTTCCAATTGATTTTGAGACTAATCGTGAACTTCTTGTGTTGTGATGCCTTGTGCGGAAAGGTCTACTTAGTTCTTGTGTATGCATGTCATCTAGAACTTTCCTCGAATGTGATTAAATAAGAAATCCTAGATGTTTCTTAGATTGGAAGATGATCTTAGGCCCTCTATTGAATAGTCACTTTACCCAAAAAGTTCCTTCCCTTAAGAATGATCCTAGTCAAACCCCTTTGAGCCTTTAACCTTTCCTTGGCACTCATGTTACACACCTTGACCTTCTTAAATCATCTATATTGGAACCCATTCCTCCCTAATTGCTAGAAATAAGAGTGTAGGCTAAAAGCCTAAGTTTGGGGGGAATATGGATGATAAAATGGAATGTGATGTAGGCAAAAGCCTAAGTTTGGGGGTGAATGCATTATTGATGGTAGAACAAGGAATTGAGCTTCAATTGTGAGGTAGCACCCAATGCTTATCTTAAGAAGTGATTGAGAATTTTCAAAAGAAGAAATGAATAAAATAAAAAGAATTGAGTGGTGTTACCTCATAAGCTAAAGAAAGGGTGATTGGAATAATGGTTTGTGGGAAAAATTAGGATCGTGAGAGGGAAGAATAAGGTGAAGTTGAACCAAAGATGTAAGTCGTGCACTTGAATTCTTATGATAGTTTTAGGGAGGTTAGTCACTTGAACCAAATGAAATCCTCACCTTAATCTTAGCCTACATTGTTACCCACAAGTCCTTAGTGATTCCGAGCTTTGCAACTCTACATTAGTGGTGAATTATATATAGGGAAAGCATATGGTTTGACGTGTGTGCACTTGAAATTCTTTGAGAAAGTGAGAGTCTTTGTGTTCTATTATAATCCCTATATTGTGAATTGCATGATTGTGAGTGGGATTCTCTCTTGTGGTAAGTGGCATTATATCCTTGACGTAAATAGTGAGTCTTGACCTGAATTGTGGAGAATGAATGAGCTAAGTTGTGCAGCCAATCTTGATGCAAACCTTGAAGGTTAATGCCAATGACTTAAGAGCTTGAATGATCTTGTTCTGAAGAAAAAGTTCCCCTGATTTTGAATGAAAGAAGCCTCTTGAAAAAGAATTTTGAAGTGAACAACTTTGCCTCATGTTTATGGTTGTACCAAATGAGTGAGTGTCTTTTTTTCTGAGTCTTTTGTTTTGAGTCATGTGTTTAGTATATTTTTGAGTCTTTGAGTCGGTGTAGTCCTTTGTGCAGCCTTCATGTCTTGATAAATTTGTTTCAATCATTTTCCTTATGAGTGCTTTGCTTGGGGACACACAATAATTCAAGTTTGGGAGTTTGATAAGTTGGTAATCTATCAACTTATTTAGATTTTATTCATGAATTCTTATCCTGATTTGATATGATTTAGAGGGATTTTATGACTTTATTGTCTTATATGCAGGAACTCTTGATCAATAAATAAATAAGACGATTAGAACCCAAATGAGCTAAAAGTGGAAGCCAAGTCAAGAGATGACCAGAAGAACAAAGATTTGTCCATGATATGTGAGTTGACATGAATGTCTCATGAGGGTACCCACATTTCGTAGGTGCCAGTGCACAAGGAGGCTGAGGAACTACCTAACATTACAGGCACCTGTACACCACATGTCGCCTAGGCAGTTACAGGTGCCCGCATAGACGGGGTCGCAGGCGGCAAGCAACTCACTACTTTTACAACTTGGCACATGCGTGCTACAAGTCAGCATGGGCGATCACGAGTGCGTTTGCAAGTAGTCTCTCAAGTGGATCGAAGGGAAAAATGGTTCAGATTTGTTGTGGCATAATTAGAAAGCTTCCAAGGCCTTTTGTGAATCTGTGCAAACAATATACATTAGTTTTCAATTCCCAATTGAGTATTGTGTTAGAGTACATCTTAGAGTACAAGTTTGTTATCTTCTTTATATTGAAAAACACCATTTTGATACTTGAGCTTGGAATTTGAAGGTAGTTATTGAAGAATGAATGGAAATATTGAAAATCCACTTGGTATATTCTCTTGTTCCTTCAGTATGGTAGCTAAATTAAATTCAAGGAGTGTGTGCATGATGGGTGTTTGAATTTGGGAATGGGTATTGATTATTTGGGTTTATAATTGATTATTATGTGCAGGTCTATTGAATCTTTCATGTTTTCATTATAAAATTGATTGTTGCAAATATTAATTTAGCTTACTAATTGTGTGTTTTTGTCACGACCCGATTTCTCGGTCATGATGGCACCTACAACCCCCGGTAGGTGACATCATGACCGAGAAATCGGGTCGTGACAACTTGGTATCAGAGCTTTAGGTTCACCGGTGTCATCGGTATAGGAGCCAATGTCTAGTAGAGTCCTACGGATCGGGGCGGAGACGTCCGTACTCAATCTTTGGGAGGCTACGGTGGCATTTTAGGAAATTTGACTCTTTCATTGCTTCCGTGTCGTGCGTACTACGCTTGAAGTTTCTGGAAATCTCATTTATTCTACTTCATTCTTCCGCAGATGGTTCGTACGAGATCATCGGCAGCACGCGAGGATGAGCCTCCTACTCCAGCTAGGGGCCGAGGACGCCCTCGAACAGTGGCACCTGCTAGAGCTGCTAGCGTGGAGATAGAGCCCGAGCAGCATGTGGTTCAGGGGGAAGCCCAGGTACCACCAGCTCCAGTGCCAGCTCCAGTGCCCACTTCTGTGCCAGTTTCACCCACAGCTCCGTCTCCAGATATTCGGGGATTACTATTGCAGCTTTTGGGTGTGATTGGAGAGCGGCCTTCGGAGGTAGCGCAGACATCTGCTCAGGGGGAAGCCCTGGGTGCACAGAGTTCAGGAGCGCAGCCTTCTACTATGGCTCACCGTGCGGAGGTTATTCCGGTTCCATCTGTTGCACAGCCTCTTGCTCCTCGCCCAGTGATGACAGAGACAGAGCAGAAGGCGTTGGGCAGATTTTTGAGGTTAGCACCCCCGAGATTTGCGGGTACTTCTGGACAGGATCCGCATGACTTTATTACCACCTGTGAGGAGATGTTGCATCATCTGGGTTTATTGGAGACTTACGGGGTTGGTTATACTACCTACCAGTTAGAGGGCCCAGCGAAGTTATGGTGGAGGGCTCAGGTTGCTTGTAGACCACCGTCGTCACCTCCGTTGACCTGGTCTGAATTTTATGAGGCCTTTATGGCCAAGTTCCTTCCCCAGAGTGATCGGGAGCGTCGCAGGGAGCAGTTTACTCACCTTGTGCAGGGATCTATGACTATCTCGGAGTATGAGACCCGTTTTCATCAGCTAGCACCGTTCAGAGCTATGATCATTCCTACTGAGGCTGATAGGATTCGCAGATTTGTGTGGGGTTTGAGGCCAGAGATCAGACAGCCAGCTGAGATATTGATTGCCAGTGGTCGGTCATTCCAGGCTATTGTAGATTATGCCCATACTGTGGAGGACCTACAGTGATATGAACAGGGGTCCAGAGATAAGAGGCCTCGACATCAGGGTTTCTATAGTGGTTCCAGATATGGTGGTAGAGGTCCTGGCCAGTGGAGTCGGAGTTATCAGCCACAGCAGTACCAGGGTCAGTCCAGCCGACCGGTTCAGTCTTCCCTTCAGACTTTCGGTAGTACCCAGTTCGAGCAGGGTCAGGGCAGCCATCAGGGCTATAGCGGCCAGTCTTCGAGGGGTACAGTTTCTGGGGCATCAGGTCGTGGTGGTCATTCGGGATTTGCGGGTTCATCTCGATAGAGTAGGCCGTTAGGCGCGTGTTTTACTTGTGGTGCGATGGGTCATTTTGCTAAAGATTGCCCTCAGCAGGGTACAGTTCAGTTAGCCGAGCCTTTACGGGCAGTTCAGCCCCCTGTTAGAGGGGGTGGTCGTCAGAGTAGAGGTAGTGCTCCGCGTGGTAGAGCAGGTGGTAGCGATGGCGGTCGGGCAGGTGGAGGTCGTCGTCAGTTTTATGCGGTCCCTAGGAGACCAGAGGCAGAGGCCTCAGATGCTGTGATTACAGGTACGATTTTTGTGTGCCATCAGCCTGCTATGGCTTTATTTGATCCTGGATCCACTTGTTCATATGTATCTGCCTACTTTTTGCCTTGTTTGGGGTTGGCTAGTGAGCCATTATCTGTTCCTGTTTTTGTTTGACCCCAGTAGGAAGAATTCTTTAGTAGTGGGGAAATCGGATTTGTGAGATCCTGTAATGTTATCTATTGGTGATCTCAGAGACTTGGGGTGATTTGATGATTCTTGATATGCTAAGATTTTTGATGTGGATACTGGCATCGGACTGGTTAATCCCTCACCGGTGTGGTTTTTGGGATTGTTATGCCAAGACCCTTACCATAGCCGTGCCTGGTGTATCCCCGGTTGTGTGGCAGGGTTCTGTTAGCCATGCACCATCTGGGATCATTTCATGTCTTCGAACTAGGAAGTTGATTTCCCGTGGGTGTTTAGCTTATCTAGCATATGTCCGAGATGTTAGTGCTGATCCCACTTCCCCTGAGTCTGTTCCTGTGGTTAGAGACTTCCTCGATGTATTTCCTACCGACCTGCCAGGCCTTCCCCCTGAGAGAGATATTGATTTTGCTATTGAGTTCGGAGCCGGGCACTTAGGCCCATTTCTATTTTCCTCCTTACCGTATGGCTCCTGCTGAGTTGAGGGAGCTTAAGGAGCGGCTCCAGGATCTGTTAGCTAAGAGGTTTGTTAGGCCTAGTGTGTCACCGTGGGGTGCTCCTGTTCTCTTCGTGAAGAAGAAGGATGGGTCTATGCGCATGTGTATTGATTATCGGCAGCTGAATAGGGTGACAGTGAAGAATAGGTATCCGTTGCCGAGGATTGATGATTTGTTTGACCAGCTTCAGGGTTCAGTCGTGTTTTCGAAGATTGATTTGAGGTCTGGTTACCATCAGTTGAGGATTAGGGCGGAGGACATCCCTAAGACAGCATTCAGGACACGTTATGGCCATTATGAGTTCTTAGTGATGTCTTTTGGGTTGACTAATGCCCCCGCAGCCTTTATGAACTTGATGCACAGGGTTCTTGGCCCGTATTTGGACTCAATTGTGATAGTTTTTATAGACGACATCTTGGTATACTCGCGTAGTAGAGATGAGCATGAGCAGCACTTGAGGGTTATACTCCAGACTTTGAGAGATCATCGGCTTTATGCCAAGTTCTCAAAGTGTGAGTTTTGGCTTGAGTCAGTTGCATTCCTAGGGCACGTGGTGTCTAGGGATGGGATTAGGGTTGATCCGGGCAAGATTTCAGCGGTTTGTGAGTGGCCTAGACCTACTACTGTTACGGAGGTTCGCAGCTTTTATTTGGGTTATGCAGGTTACTACAGACGGTGTCGTTGAGGGATTTTCTTCTCATAGCAACTACCATTGACTTATGCTGACTAGGAAGGATGTCCCATTTCAGTGTCGGATTCAGTGTGAGGATAGCTTTCCAGGGCTTATAGTGCCTTATTTGACTCAGCTCAGTTTTGATCCTTTGCCGGTTGAGGGTCATGAGCTTCTCCGTGTATTGTGATGCTTCTGGGTTGGTCTTGGTTGTTTGTTGATGCAGCAGGGTCGAGTAATAGCATATGCATCGAGGCAGCTGAAGGTTCACGAGCGCAACTACCCCACTCATGACTTAGAGTTGGCGGCGGTAGTTTTCGCGCTCAAGATTTGGAGGCATTACCTATATGGAGTTCACTGTGAGATCTTCACCGATCACCGTAGTCTTCAGTATATCACGAGTCAGCGAGAGTTGAACTCGAGACAAAGGAGATGGGTCGAGTTACTGAAGGACTATGACTTTACTATTCTGTATCATCCGGGCAAGGCAAACGTGGTAGCGGATGCCTTGAGCCGGAAGGCGGTGAGTATGGGTAGCCTAGCTTCTCTTTCAGTTTCAGAGCGACCATTGGCCTTGGACATTCAGTCCTTGGCTAACCGTTTGGTTAGGCTTGACTTGTCGGAGATCTAGCAGAGTTCTTGTCCAGTATTGAGGTTCGCTCTACCTTGATCTGATCAGATTCAGAGCCTCAGTTTGAGGATCAGGCAGTTGTGTGAACTTCAGCGATCTTGGGTTGTTCAGGGGAGACCAGTGGGCTACCTATAGATTCAGATGGGGTTCTGAGGTATGATGTCGACTTTGTGTTCCCGAGGTTTAGTGATTGATTCAGTTGATCAACTTCGTGGAGGCAACATTGTACTAGATATTCCATCACCCTGGCACAGCGAAGATGTATAGAGACTGTGAGGCAGCTTTAATCTGGTGAAGTGGTCATGAAGCGGGATATAGCGGAGTTTTTGTGTCTCGTGCTTGAACTGTCAGAGGTTTAAAGTTCGAGCATATGAGACCCTGGTGGTTTGATGCAGCGACTTCCCCATTCCTGAGTGGGAAGTGGAGGGGAATACTATGGACTTCGTTGTTGGTTTGCCTCGTACTTCTCATGGGTTGTGATTCCCATCATGGGTGATTGTGGATAGGCGACTAAGTCCAGCACATTTCTTGCCGGTTCAGACTTCCTTATGGTGCACGAGAGGTTAGGCTCAGATCTATCCTTCGTGAGATTGTTCGGTTGCACGGGGTCCCAGCTTCCTATCATTTTTCAGAACCGCGGCACCCAGTTTACATCTCAGTTCTGGAGGGCTATTCAGCGAGATTTGGGTACAGAGGTTCATCTTAGTACCGCTTTCCACCCTCAGACAGATGGCCAGTCCGAGAGGACTATTCAAATTTTGGAGGACATGCTTCGGGCCTGTGTTCTCGACTTTGGAGGTTCATGGGATCAGTTTGTTCCCTTGGCAGAGTTTGCTTATAATAACAGCTTCCATTCGAGTATCGGCATGGCACCTTTTGAGGCGTTATATGGCAGGCGTTGCAGATCACCGGTAGGTTGGTTTGATGGTTTTAGTGCTGGGCCACAGAGCACAGATTTGCTTCGAGATTCCTTAGACCGAGTCCGAGTTATTCAGGACAGACTTCGGGCAGCTCAGAGCAGGCAGAAGAGTTATGCTGATCGTAGGCTTCGTGCCTTGGAGTTTAGTGTCGGTGACTTGGTGTTTCTCCGTGTATCACCCATGAAAGGCGTGATGAGATTTCGTAGGCGGGGCAAGCTTAGCCCCAGGTACATTGGGCCGTTTGAGATTCTGCAGAGGGTTGGTAGCGTTGCCTATCAGTTAGCCTTACCTACGATGTTTTCAGCTATACATCCTATATTTCATGTTTCGATGCTGCGTCGGTATGTACCAGATGAGTCTCATGTATTGCAGTGGGATTCAGTTCAGTTGGATGAGGGTTTAGCCTTTGTTGAGGAGCCGTCAGCTATTTTGGCCAGAGATGTCAGGAGATTGAGATCTCGAGAGATCCCGGTTGTTAAGGTTCAGTGGAGGCACCGTCCAGTCGAGGAGGCTACCTGGGAGACCGAGAGAGATATGCGGGTTCAGTATCCGCAGCTATTTTAGACTTCAGGTACCCCCTTGACCTTGACTTTCGAGGACGAAAGTCCTTTTTTAGTAGTGGATGATGTAATGACCCTTCCGGTCATTTCCACGTATAAGTTTGAAGTCAAGCAAATCGACAAAAGATATCGTAAGACCTTATACAAATTTTCTGAACCTTGGGTCAAATGTATCAGGACTTTTCTCCCAATATATAAAGAGTTAGAAGTCCCCCGAAATACCAAATCGAAGGTCTACGAGTCTAGTTTCCAACGCACAAAACCGCGCATTCAAATAATCTCGGAGCAAAGAGTTATGACTGTTTTACCGCGGACTGTCTGGCAGAAAACGGGTTGCGAACCGGGTCGCGAATCGGGTCGGGTTTAACCCGATTTAAGCTTCAATTTACGTTTTAAAATGCCATTTCAGTTCCGAAACAGTGATAAAATATAAGGGAGGATCCCGAGAGAATTCTTGAATATCGAAATCGTGCGTAGGCGAATTACGAGCCTAAACTTAAGAACTTTATTAGCACCGTGCGTGTATTTGAAATATTTATTTAAAAGTTTAATTTGGTAAAAATTATATTATTATGCCCTTTGAAAAATATATTTGATACGATATAAGTGTATACGTATTTATTTTATAAGGTTTTTTATACTCCATAATATTTTAACGGAGATAGTAAATTTAATTATGTTGAAAATTATTATTATAATATAGTAGGTTTATTGGAAATAATTTTCTATGAATTATGGTATATTTAAAATATTATAATTATTTTACCACGAACTTATGCAATACCCGAGTATATACTTATCGGGACAAGTTGGTTGCCACCTCCACTTCCACGTGGAAGTGGAGGGCTAACACAACACATAGCAAGTGAAATGTGGCAGCATGTTAACCTTTCATAACAGTGAAAGTGGCTGCCTAACTTATATTTACTACTTATTAAGTAGTTAATTATGGAACATGACAATGAGAATTTATGCAATTCTCACAAACACTTAAATTACATAGCTTATCCATATACTTTCATACGTACAGAGAGGGGAATTGGTGGGACCAATTTAATGTTATGGTTATATTAAATTGGTTGTAGAAAATCAATTATCTACGTCAAGTTGTTTCATCCCAAATCCGAATCCGATTCCGATTTAGTTTTGGATTTTTCTCGGAGTGGTTCGAGCTTGGACATCGTTGTTCTAGCAGCTTGTCGTCGGACGACAGGTAGGTTACGGTTTATTTTCCCTAGACTCCGTATATATAAAATAAAATTGTATTAATGGGCATCCTTGAGTTGGTTTATTAGGTTGGTACCACAGACCTTGACCGCTTTATTCATAACCGCCTACTTTTGTTCCTCCGTTGTTTGTAGTATTTGCCGTTATATTTTATTTACCCTTGTGGTCCTGTGAGGCCTTATTGACTCTGGAACATAGAAGGTGGAATTTTTGGGAATGTCCGCGAGTCCCGGGCATAGAATTATCCTTCTAGGCTGGTTATGCTTGCTGAGTAGCTGTGGGCCTGTGCAGGGTCGATAGGTTGATTGTAAGCTGCTGGGCAGCTGTTGTGTGTGATCATATCATTTCCATGCATATAAAGAGGTTTTATCCATGTTTTACAGTGGTTTTGGCTTCGGGCCTACTGGCACTGTTTTCTAAACCTTGCATGGCCCGGGGGGCCCGTTTTTGATGGAAATGATTTGGAAATGGTTGATTTCACTTGTGGTTTAAAATCATCAGTTTTACGATTATCGCTAGACTCGGCAGGGCCGGAGTGCTAGTTGAGTTTTTCTTACTACTTGAGATGATTTTTAGCCTCGGTTGGACCGAGCACCTGAGATGACTTTTTACTGTTTAGACCCGGCGACGCCCGGGCACCCTTGGAGGGGTTTTTGAGATATTTTCCTACTATTTTTAGTCCTGGACAGGGTCCTGGGCCATGCAGTATTCGGAGACTGGTTCTATATCTTGATATTGAGACTGGGACTCTATCTTGATACATGTGCTGATACTGAGATATGGTATGGGGTCGAGGACCTCCATGGACCTTGCTATCCGGGCCAGGAGCTACGAGCTGCGTGTGCCGGAAGAGGGGTATACGGGGGAGTAGAGGTATACGGGCAGAGACCTTCCATGGACCCTACCTGCTGGGCCGGATCGGCGCCGGAGGAGGTACATACAGAGATACTATGGCACTTGAGATCTTCATGCATCATATCATTCATGGTTCGAGGTTCCACCCTTGTTTGCTATTTGCTGATTGTACGCTCCGGTAGTATGGGATGCCGGAGGGTTTGTTTTCACTTGTTTGTGTTCCTCGGTTGTATGGGCGGCCGGGGGACTGTAGGTAGACTTTTGCTATTTTACTTACAGAGTTTTTCTCTATTAGGGATGAGTATGAGATTGGTTACTGCTAGACTGTTAGTTTCTGGATTTGAGATTGTTATGATTAGTTGGGTTGATTCATGTCTTGAGCATGCCTATTATTATTCTTCCTCTCTTCTTCTTACACTTGAGGTTACCGGTAAACCGTCCATTTCGTAAACTTATTTTATATACACTGTTATTGCAAGGACTCCAGGTGCGTTATTTCTTACTTTCACCTGTGCCTTTGGTGTGTATATCCTGCTTACTAGCCTCATATGTGGTTCTGTTGGTTTCCCTCTGGGCTAGTTCCTGTGTACCTTTCGTTGATTTCTGTGACTACTTGCTTCTATTCTGTCTATTACTGCTCTTTTATCTTATATGTGCCCAGTCGGCCTATGATACCTACTGGGTACCTTATGCTTCGCATTTGGTGCTCACCCCTCCCCCTGCATCTTTGGGTGCAGATCCTAGTGTGGGCCATCGCCGGTAGATCGTTGAGATTCGTGCGTGGAGATCTGTTGAGGACTACTTCAGGCTGAGGGTGAGCTCTTGGCGATCGGAGCTTAGCTTTAGTTTATCTTTTGCTTCATGTACTCTATTACCATTCAGAGACATCTGTATATATTCTTTTCGGTTTATTTGTACTCCATGTATTTAGTTTGGCTCTTTACTATGATACCAGGTCTTCGGGTTTGGTTTAGTTTCCGCATATGTGTATATTTATATACCTATTATCTATTTTATTCGTCTTGTTCTCTTATTTGTTGGATAGTAGCCCATTACTAACTGTTCTGGGCTACAGGGATTGGTTCACCTACCGGGGGTTGTAGGTGCCATCATGACCGAGAAATCGAGTCGTGACACAGAGACATCAGACGTGGTGATCATAGGTACTATTCTTGTCTGTGACTGCATGGCTTCAGTTTTGTTTGACCATGGGTTTACATTTTCTTATGTGTCTGCTGGATTTACTGAGTGTTTTGACATGATATGTAAATTACTTGATTTTCCTATTAATATGTCCAACCCAGCGGGTGAGTCTGTAGTTGTGCATAGGGCTTTTCGTGCTTATCTAGTTATATTTATGGAGCAAAAGACTTTGGCAGACTTAGTGATTCTAGACATGGTGAATTTTTACATCACCCTAAGGATGAGTTGGTTATCTCTGCACCATGTTAATCTAGACTATCATTCTAAAATAGTGACTATGGCTATACCTGGGATGGATAGATTAGAGTGAAGGGTAATTATAGTCCTACTCCTGTGAAGTTTGTGTCTTTCCTTCATGCTCAGAGTCTGATAGAAAAGGGGTGTTTTACCTTTCTAGCTCATATTTGGGACACTAGTTTAGAGGTCCTAGCTATTGAATCAGTTCTTGTGGTGTGTGAGTTCCATGAGGTATTTACTAAAGATTTGCCTGTCATGCCACCTGATAGAGATATTGACTTTTGTATCGACTTAGATCTGAATACATGTCTCATCTCTATTCCCCCTTATAGGATGGCACTGACTGAGTTAAGAGATCTTAAAGCTCAAGTATAAGAATTTTTAAGTAAAGGGTTCATTCGTCCTAGTGCCTCCCCGTGGGGTGGTCCAGTGTTGTTTATTAAGAAAAAAGATGGTAGTCTACGTATGTGCATAGACTATTGGAAGTTGAACAAAGTTACCATCCGTAATCAATATCCTCTTCCTTGTATCGATGACTTTTTAAACCAGTTACAGGGTGCATCAGTCATCTCTAAAATTAATCTAAGGTCCGGTTACCATCAGTTGAAAACTCGGTCTTCTGATATTCCTAAGACTGCTTTTTGGACCTGATACGAGCACTATGATTTTCTTGTAATTTTTTTCGGCATGACTAACACCTCAACTACTTTTATAGGTTTGATGAATGGAATATTTAAGCCCTACATAGACTCATTTGTTATTGTATCTATTGATGATATCCTAGTGTATTCTAAGAGTTATGAGGAACACAAAAATCATCTTAGGATTGTGTTGGGGTTGTTGAAAGAGAAGGAATTATATGAAAAGTTCTCCAAGTGTGAATTCTAGTTTTCTCTGTTCTTCTTGGTCTATGTGGTTTCAAAAGAAGGGGTGATGGTAGACCCGTAGAAAATAGAGGTAGTTAAGAATTGGGCAAGGCCCAGTTCTGTGACTGAGGTTCATAGCTTTGTAGATTGGCTAGTTACTACCGCCGATTTATTAAGGTTTTCACATTCATTGCTACTCATCTAACTCGCCTGACTCAGAAGGAGATACCGTTTGTTTGGTCAGATGAATGTGAGGAGAGCTTTCAAAATCTCAAAACTTTGTTGACTACAACTCCTATTCTTGCCTTGTCGGTTAAAGGTAAGGATTTTATTGTGTATTGTGATGCCTCAAAGTCGAGTTTAGGTTCTTTATTGGTGCAGGAACGGAATGTTATTGCCTATGCTTTGAGGAAACTCAAGGTGC
Organism: Jaltomata sinuosa; assembly: GCA_003996215.1. Classification (NCBI taxonomy): domain Eukaryota; kingdom Viridiplantae; phylum Streptophyta; class Magnoliopsida; order Solanales; family Solanaceae; genus Jaltomata; species Jaltomata sinuosa. The sequence goes on from QJPP01004841.1 coordinate 24,911, forward strand.
ATAAGAAAAACTATCCTACTCATGACATAGAGTTGGCCGTTGTGGTATTTGCTCTCAAGATTTGGAGATACTATTTGTATGGGGTGCGTCATGAAGTGTTCACAGACCATCATAGCTTGCAGCATGTTGATAAGTTGGTAATCTACCAACTTATTGAGCCTTTAATCATGAATTATTACCATGTTTTGATGAGATTTAGAGGTTCTTATGGCCTTTATTGATATGAATGCAGGTACTCTTGTTCAAAAGTAGAAAACAAGGAATTAGACCCAAAAGAGCTCAAAAAGAGTTGAAGTGTGAAGGTGATCAAAAAAATAAAGATTCTGCCGAGAGGTGCGACCTCCGTGCCTCACGCACAATGGCTAGTGCGGATCACACCTCCCTTTGCACAGTACTCGACGTCAGCTAAAGTCACTGGTACATTAGAGTGGAGTCGTGTGATGCACACAGTGGCTTGTGCGATCGCACATTGTGCTGTACATCGGGTCGCACGTCTCCTGAAGAACATTTTTGTCAACTTTTATATGACAATTTAGGAATCTTCTAAAACCCAATTTGGGCATTGTACTCAATAGTTTTTCAGGTTTGAATAGTTTTTAGAGAGTATTCCATTGAGAGGGGTTCCAAAGGAAAAAAGAGAGTACTTGTTATTTCTCTTCTTCAACCTTTTGAATCCATCATTAATTGTACAAATTGAGATTGGATATTGGATATTAGTTTACAATGAATGGAAATTTGAATTACCCAATTGGTATAATCTTTTATTTCCTTAGCATGAGTGGCTAGTTTCCTTGTCAAGGGGTATGTGTATGATGAGTATTTGATATTGGGTATGGGTCTTGCTTAATTATGTTTATAATTGCTAAATTGATATGGGTCTATTGAATTCTCCATGTTTTAACTCTAAAATTAATGGTTGCAAACATTGATTGAAATTACTTGGTTGTGTTCTTGTTTGAGAAAGAGGTTCATAATTTTGGATGAGAATTCAATAGTGGGTACTTGAGATTTCCACCTAGATTGAGGCTAGAAATTGTTCAATCGCCAAAAAACACCCATTTAAGAGCCTAAGCTAGAAATAGTGTGACTTTCCCAAGCCTAAATTTGTTGGTTTGTGTTGAAACCATGGTGCTCAAATAGAGACCAGCGGATAAATGTTTGGAAGATCAAAAGATTGACATTCATGACTAAAACCAATGCTACCCATATCGTTTATTAAGAATTTGCATAATTAAGCAAGTATCTTAACCCATGTGTAAGTCCCATCGGAAACATACCCCAAGTCATTCCCTCTCTCACCCAAATCTCTCCGCCGCCGCTCTCCACCCATTGTCGTTGTCACGTCTCCAGTCAAAAGTAGGTCTCCATTGTAGCACTTCAACAAGCTTTAATTTTTTATTCTCCCCCTCTAGTCTTGACTTGTGGTAAGTTCCCTGACATTAACTACATATTTCTATGATGATTAGAAATTCAACTTGTGAAACATGCTCATTTATTCTTCCTTGTTGATTTTGGGTGATATCCAAAAAATTTAGGTCCTCAATTTTGGGTTATATTGTTGATTTTGCTTAGGATTAACTTGGTAGAACTTGAATTTATGATAATGCATGTTGTTTGTGGTCATTTTTAGCCTTGAAAAATTGGTATTTTGGGTGAAGTCTGAGTAACCCACTTGTGTCAATGCATGATTTGGCCCTATAATAGATTGGGTGACATCATTCTTAAGGGAAAATCGTCATCGTCATGAGATCTTTGTTGAAAATTAATGTTTGGGGCTGAAATTGTTACTACCTTTGTGCCCTTTTGCTATTTTAGTTGATTATGCTTGTGGGTATATGTTCTTGGTGGGGGATATAGAATTATTTTTGTTGAATGTTCCTCTTGATTTGTTAATTGAAGGTTTGATGTTCCCAATAATAGATGGGGTAACGTCCTTCTTAAGGGAAATCGTTAAGCTCTTCTTTTGTTTTGAATGTGTTGATAAATTTCGGGGAAGTCAAGATACCCGAATGATTTGGTTTTGGTCATAGAATGTTTAGTCCTGTTATTATTGGTGTTTGTGTTAGTGCCAAGTGCATATCACAGATATTGCTCCAAGAATCACATGCGTAACACACAAGAACACAAGGAACCATAAAGTTCCAATTGTTTCCTTATACGTTTCGCATGTGACGTGCAAATCTTTATGTGCGAAACGCACAAGGCACCGCACCATATTGACAAATGTTGCCATGTCACTGGATTAAGGGGTAAAGTGCTATGTGATGCGCACTTTGGCTGGTGCGGTTCGCATCAGACTTTGCACCCCATAGCAGAAACCAACACAGGTTCTGGTAGCTTGTGCGATACTACGTGCGATGTGCACTTCTCCTGGTGTGGTCTGCACGTGATTCGCATAAGACATCAGTTACCTGCTTTGTTTTTCTTCCTCTTTGCATTCCAATTTCTTTTAATTTGTTAACTTCTTGTAGAATTGTTTTTCTATTAATTAGTTCAAGCATGCAAGCATATGGTAAGTATGAGCATGGTTCCTGCCACTAACATCCTTTTGCAGGAATATAGCTCCTACACCTGGGCAACATGAGGGGCTATCTGAATCACAAATATGGTTGGTCCTCAAGGAGATGGAGGTGTACTATCTTAAGTTTCAAGAAAACCGACAATTCTTAGAAGAGAAAGGGTTTGATGTGAAAGCTTTGAAGCTGATTTCCCAAACATACCCCATCAACTTCGTATAAAAAATCTTGTCTCACTTTACGAAAAACCCCAACCCCGTATTGCCCTGAGTTGGTGTGGGAGTTCTATGACTCATATCGGGCAAGGCAAGACATTCTGAAGCATAAGGGCCCAACAAGGAAGCTACCGTGCCTTGATTCAGTTTTGGTAAGTGGCAAGGAAGTTGATATTACTCCAGCAGCCATCCATTTTTCTATATGGGATGATGAACCAATTCTCGTGGCTAGATATTTAGAATGTGAAGCTATAAAAGAGGACCAGTACGAGTGGGTTTCTAGTATTATCGTTGAAGGAAGTCCTTTTTTGGGCCATCTCAAAAAGGACCCATCTATTAATCAGATCTCAAGTTTGAAGCTCGGATGTGGTTAGATTTTGTATGCACCCGACTCATCCCAACCAGTCACACCACTAAGGTGACTACAGAGGTGGCCATTCTTATTGCTTATATCATGTCTAGCCTCCCGATACATGAAGGGAAAGTCATTGCCGAACAACTCAAGCGGAGAGCTAGACATGAGTCCACCTCCATGGCCTTTCCTGTTCTCATAAACCTTTTGTGCTTCCAACCAAACTGCCCTCGGTTTCGATCATGGGACAAAATGAGCCAAGCTACTTGCATGGTTTCCTTGTACACAAGACGGGTCAAGGATGCACCATATGTCAAGAAAAGATCTATTTCTCACACTCCTTGTGACATGGTTGGGAATGCAGATACTGAGAATATTGCTCATGATCAGGTAAACATTTCATCACTTTTTTGGGAAGTGCCATACTCCACACATATGTTTCCTCCAGTTAATAATGCTTTGGTGGGGTGCTCAAGCTTGTTCAAACTGCTCGGCACAATGAGGAATGCTTGCACAAGATAGCTAAGGATATTCTAAGCATGATTCAATCCACTATCAAAGCGGCCTTGAAGCCGATAGTGACAAGTGTAACCAAACTTTGTGCTAGAATTGACACCATAGAAGTGGACGTCAATAAGCTTAGGCAAGTGGTACCATAAGCTAAGCCAAAGACTTCTAATTGGGATCTCAACTTACTAGCCCTAAATTCAAATACTCCTCTGAGGAATGATAGTCCGCCTGATAATTGGTGTATGGGTTGGGATCCGAATGAAGAAGAAGACACATCTGATAGATGATTTATCCAATCTTGATGGCTCCCGATACCACAGTACCACTTACCCAACAATACTTGGATTACCATGACTCTGACGTGCCAGAATGAAGGCGTCAGCCTAGGCCCAGCTAGGCCGCTCCTCCTCCTTCATACCATGGATTGATGACTTCTCAGGATAAGTGAGAGGTTGTGAAGCCATATCGCCTCCTTTAGTGCAAAGGGACTCCTCAATTCCATCAGTGGAAGGATTTTAGATAGATCTGGAGCATGCTTACAAGCCACCACCATCACCGGCGAGGCCCAGACCTCCTACAACACTAAATCAATTTTATTCAAGGAGGTGTCATCATCAGAATTAGTATCTCAGGGAGTTTTAGCACTCATTCTTATTTGTATAATCTTTTTTGCATTGAGGGCAATGCGTAATTTAAGTTTGGGGTTGTAATCATTCATTAACTTGCCTGAAGCTTGTGTCTTAATCGATGATTGGTTGTGCTTAAATTATGCCCTCGCCAGGCTTGATGTATTAAATTTTGATTGTGTTGTTGGGTTAGTCTTACACGATCCCATTTTTCCACTACCCGTGCCTTGAAAATGTGTTAGTGCCTACGTTGAGGCCTGTTTTTAAATGGTTCATGAGCACTTGAATTTGTAGTCACCTTGTTAATAGTAGATTGGTTATAAACTCCAAGGGTTTTCTTAACACAATAGTTCTTTCCCAAGGAGCAAAATGTTTTCTTTATTTTTCTTTTTCTTTTATTTTTGTGTCGAACCGGGTTGGTATTTTCCTATGATAGATTGATCGACGACTTTGTTAAGGGAAAATGTTAAGTCTTAGTTTTAGATTGAGTCCGTTCTTTGCTTTACCCAAAATGGATCCACCAAAAAAAATTCTTGGCAAGAGGTTTTTGAAAATTGAATGAAAGAGGGAAAATGAATTTTGAGAAAAACATTCTCTTGTCATGACTTGGACACTCTCGGTTTGGCTTGATGTATTCACAAATGAGTGTGTAATAAACTCGGAATAGCTTATCAAAAGTTATTTATCTCAATTGATTTTGAGACCAATGTTGAAAATTCTTGTGATGTAGTGCCTTGTATGGTGATGTTATCCTTTGATTCTTTTACATGTGTATCATCTAGAACTTGCCCCGAATGTGATTCAAGGCAAAATCCTAGATGTGATCAAGCTTGAAAGATGACCTTAGGCCCTTTTTGAATAGCCACTTCACCCAAATGACTTCCCTTGACATTGATCCTAGTGAACCCCTTTGAGCTTGTGACCTTTCTTTGGTACCTTATTGACACCTTGACCCTTTTCGAAACCTCTATTCTTGCACCCATCCTCCCTAGTGGCTCGAAAGTGAAACATAGTCTAAAAGCCTAAGTTTGAGGGAGGATTTAAAATGATGACATAGGCAAAAACCTAAGTTTGGGGGTGTAAGTACTCAATGTGGAGAAGAAAAGGGATGCACTCCAAGTGCAAGGTAGCACCTTATATTTGAATTGAAAAAAAATTGCTCCAAATCCAATGCAATGAACAAAATGAAAAGAAAAGAATTGGTGCTACCAAGTGAAGGTGATATAAGGAGGTTGAATGATCAAGTCGAAGGGAAGAGCTTGGGTTGTGTGAGGGAAAAATAAGGTGAAGTCAAAGTTCAAAAATGTGAGCAGTATTCGAAAGGATAACAAAGAGTGTTTGGGAGGCTTAGTCACTTGAGCCAAATACAATCCCCACCTTAGCCCTAGCCAACATTGTAACCCGTAAGTCCTTAGTGATTCCGAGCTTGGTAACTCTACATTAGTGGCGAATTACATGAAGGACAATCCTATAGTTTGATATGTATGCACTTGAACTTCCTTGAGAGAGTGAGAGTCTTTGTGGTTCTCTTATAATCCCTTGTATTATGAATAGCACGATTGTGAGTGGCATTCTCTCTTGTGGGGAGTGGAATCACGCACTCGAATTAAAACATGAAGTCTATATTTGCACATTGTACTCAATAGTTTTTCAGTTTTGAATAGTTTTTAGAGAGTATGCCATTGAGAGAGGTTTCCAAGGAAGAAAGAGAGTACTTTCTATTTCTCTTCTTCAACCTTGTGAATCCACCATTAATTGTACAAATTGAGCTTGGATATTGGATATTAGCTTATAATGAATGGAAATTTGAATTACTCAATTAGTATAATCTTTTATTTCCTTAGCATGAGTGGCTAGTTCCTTGTCTAGGGGTATATGTATGACGAGTATTTGATATTGGGTATGAGTATGATGGGTATTTGATATTGGGTATGAGTCTTGCTTAATTGTGTTTATAACTACTAAATTGATATGAGTCTATTGAATTCTCCATATTTTTAACTCTAAAATTGATGGTTGCAAACATTGATTGAAATTACTTGGTTGTGTTCTTGCTTGAGAAAGAGGTTCATAATTTTGGATAAGAATTCAATAGTGGGTACTTAGGATTTCCACCTAGATTAAGGCTAGAAATAGCTCAATCACCGAAAAACACCCATTTAAGAGTCTAAGCTAGAAATAGTGTGACTTCCCCAAGCCTAAGTTGGTTGATTTATGTTGAAACCATGGTGCTCGAATAGAGACCAGTGGATAAATATTTGGAAGATCAAAAGATTGACATTCATGACTAAAACCAATGCTAACCATATTGTTTATTAAGAATTTGCAAAATTAATCAAGTACCTTAACCCATGTTTAAGTCCTATTGGAAATATACCCCTAGTCGTCCTCTCTCTGTAAACAAATCCTTTTTTACTTTATTGTTTTCCTCGAATTGCGATTGTGACAGATTCTCAATTTCTTGATTTACTCTATTTTACTTTTTATGCTATTTGTATGATTACTCTATTGGTGATTGATATACGACAATCTTATAGGAGATTCTACTAATTCTCTGTGGGATATACCCTGACTCTCATCGGGAATATTTTTTTTTTGCTCTGACGATCGCTATCACCTCCGTATAGAGAGTGTTACTTGAGCGTTATCACATGTCTTCACTCAGAAAGACTTGAACTTAAGGTAGCAGAGGTGGATGGAGTTACTCAAGTATTACAACATTACCATCTTATACCATCCAGTCAAAGCTAATATGGTAGTTGATGCATTAAGCAGGAAGACTGAGAGTATGGGTAGCTTGGCTTATTTAAAGGCTACTAGACGTCCATTGGCTAGAGACATTTAGGCTCTAGCTAATAACTTCATAAGGTTGGAAGTTTCTGAAAGGGGCAGATTATTTCCATGTGTGGAGGGGAGGTCCTCTTTTCTTGACCAGATTAAGGGTAACTAGTTTGATGATGTTAAATTGAGCAAGATCTGTGACAAGGTGTTGCGGGGTGAGGCCAAGGAGGCCATTATTGTTGATAAAGGTGTTCTGCAAATTAGGGAACAAGTTTGTGTACCCCATATTGATGACTTGATTCCTACCATCTTAGCCAAGGCTCACTATTCCAAGTACTATACATCCTTGTGTGACCAAGATGTATCGAGATTGAAGCAATATTATTGATGGGGAGGAATGAAAAGAGATATAGTTGACTTTATGGCTAAGTGTCAATACTGTCAGCAAGCAAAATATGAGCACCAGAAGCCTGGTGGCACTCTTTAGAGGATGCCCATTTCTGAGTGGAAGTGGGAGAGAATAGCCATAGATTTCGTGGTTGGACTTCCCAAGACTTTGGAAAAATATGATTCGGCTTAGGTTATTGTTGATAGATTGATGAAGTATGCACACTTCATCCCTGTCTAGGTGACTTATAATGCAGCTAAGTTAGCCAAGATCTATCTTAAGGAGTTTGTTCGACTGCATAGGGTGCCTATCTCAATTATTTTAGATAGGGGTACCCAATTCACTTCTAATTTCTGGCAAACATTGCATAAGGAGTTGGGAATAAGGTTGGAACTGAGTACAACATTTACAATCTGAGCACACGATTCAGGTGTTGGAAGACATGCTTCACGCATATGTGATAGGCTTTTGGGGGTCATTAGGACCAGTACCTATCATTGGTTGAGTTTGCCTTTAACAACAGTTATCACTCGACTATAGATATGGACCCCTTTTAAGCACTGTATGGGAGGAGATGTAGATCTCGTATTAGTTGGTTCGATTCATTTGAAATGAGACCTTAGGGTACAAATCTTTTAAGAGACTCTATGGAAAATGTGAAGTTTATCCAAGGGAAGCTTATAGAGACTCAAAGCTGGCAGAAAGAGTATGCAGACAGGAAGGTAAGGGACATGCACTTTATGAACAAAGTGAGAAAGTTTTGCTCAAGGTTTCACCCATGAAGGGTGTTATGCAATTTGGGAAGTGTGGCAAGCTGAGTCTAAGATATATTAGGCCCTTTGAGATTCTTCAGAAGGTCAGGCCAGTAGCTTATAGTTTGTCATTGCCTTTGAGTTTTTTAGGAGTTTATATCGTGTTCCACGTATCCATGCTTAAGATGTACCACTGAGATAGTGACTATATTATTTGCTGGGATTCGGTCCTATTGAATAAAAGCTTCTCTTATGAAGAGGAAGTTGTTAAAATTGAGGACTAAGGATATTGCTTCTGCGAAAGACCAGTAGAAGAATCGTCCAGTTGAGGAATCCACTTGGGAGACTGAAGCAAACATGCTGATCAAGTATCCTCACTTGTTCACCAATTCAGGTAATCCTCTTTTTCCCCTATTTGCTTCTTTTTTTCATTCGGGGATGAACAATTGTTTAATTATATATGATGCAACAACCTGTTCTATCATTATAGTAAAGGTAAGGCATAGTACCCAGCTAGAAAAGTCCCTAAGGTGAGAGTTGAAAAATCTCAGGCTAGAGTGAGCTTAGACGAAAATATAGTATTATGTGCCTTAGAGATGGGTGAGTTCTTGTGGTTCATTATATAATAGTGTGGACTCTAATTATAGATAGTCGACTACTGTAAGATCTTGTAGGAAGTTTTGGGATGGGAATCGAGTTCATAGAACTTCGGATATGATAGTTGTCGCATCGGGATTAATTTATGTTGTCTAGAAAATAAGGTGTGTTGTGAAATAAGGGTCTGCGGTGAGAAATCAATGTTCTAAGAATTGACGCTCATCACAACAAAGGGGCACCTTATTGCGATGAGATGATCCTCATTGTGAAGGCTCATTGCAACGAGAAATGCTCCATCGCAATGGGGAGATGGGATAATATACTTGTGTATTTTCAGCTTTTCTGAGTTATTTCCCATAAATATTATTTTGTTCTAGAGCTCTAAGAAGCGGTTCTCTCAAAAAAAACTAGGGCAATCTTCTTCGTTTGAGGTAAGTAATCCATAAAACCTCTTTGTTTATTGATTATTAATCTTTATGAGACCTTTATGTAGAGGATTAATGGTGGAATTCTTGAATTGAGCCCTAAAATCATAAACTTGGGGAAGAACCTTATGAGTAGGTCCAATTTCACCTAGAATTGATTCTAAGTTGTAATTTTTATGAATTCTAACATGGAATTATTAGTTATTAACATGATTAAGGCTAGTGGAGAACCTTGGGTTCCATAAAGGTGAGATCTTTAGCGATAAAAATGGCTCAAAAGAGATGAACTTGATTAGAAGTCCTTTGGGTATTGATGTTATAAATGTTATGAGCCTAGTTATTGATTAATTAACCCTTAGGAAATGCTAAAAATCTCATTTAAGGGTAGAAGTGATAGGTTCAATTTCCACGGCCTGAAATAAAGAATAAATGATTATTTACTCTTATAGATTGTTATTTATAGACCTTGAGCATTCCAAAGAGAAGGGCAAGGCAATTGCATAGTAACTTGCGAATGGTAATTCTTTACTCGGGGTAGGTTATAGTTTTAATTGGAGTTGAGACTCACTATATTACATTGTATTTAGTTAGATTACGTGACTTATGATTGGTCTTCATACATGTTTGTATTGCTTATATTTTTCTGTTATGCCTGGATGAATAAGCTAGATATGCGGGAAGTGATGAGTGAGTTGAGATGAATAAGTGTAAGTGTGCTTTGAAGCACTTTGTATATCATGAGAGATAGGTCTGTGAACCTTGTTATTTTGATATGGTTACTGATATGATATCTAAGAAATCGAATACCACAGCGATATGGTACATGGACACCTAGGGTCCCCTGCAGGTCATGACTAATGGGTAGAAATAAGACCAATAGTATGTGTGTACACTCTTTCATTTTGCATTGCATTGTTATATTGTCTTTTATGGGGAGCTGGTTGTGAACAGAGATGACACTAGAGATACAGGTGACATAAATAGAAGTTAGATAGATATAGATTCCATGTGAGATAACTACTGAAAGTGATTATTCTTTTCCCTTTGTGGTGATATTTTGGTGACTTATATGTACTTGAGATTATGGTTGCTGGTTTGACTTGAGATGACTATCTGTTGACTGAACTACGTGCTAAGTGTTGAAGTTTTTCTTACTTGTTATGTGATATTGCTATATACTTGTTCTAACCTGAGTTGGCCTATGATACCTACCAGTACATAGTGTTTTATACTGATACTACCCCGTACTCTTTTTATGTTGAGTGTAGACCGTGTTCCAGAGGTTGAGATGCGACATCGGCTAGATTAGAAGATTGATTTCAGATCCAAGGGTGAGTACTACTTCTCAGGCTACCGTAGATCCTCTGCGAGTTTTTGTCCTTCTTCTAGATAATGGAACTCTTACCATTACTATTTTACTATTTTTAGTACTATTAGATATCTTAGATGTTGTTTTAGGATTAAAGCTCTTGTACGATGCCCTTCAGTTCTTGAGAGATGTTAAACTGTTTCCACACATTATTATTCATTATTTTATAGTTGAATTCTTTTATGATTTAAGTAAATGGTTGGTTTATTATATCTATTTCAAAATTGGTTAAGTATAAGGTTAAGTGTTGGGTTGGTTGGTTGTCCCACCGTAGGGTTAGTGTGGTGGCCACTCACGATTAGTTGGGTTGTGACACTTTTACCTATATTTGAGTCTTATTTAGAGGATATTCTTGCTTGATTCTTGGATTTTATTCTTGATTTCATGATTTGACACTTATAAAAGGTGATTTATGTATTTTAGGTGAAAGAAATCAAAAAGGGATCGAAAAAAGCATAAATGGAGATTCGCAAGGCGAGTTCTACAGGGGGGAGTAAAAAATACACCCTCTCTAAAATTTACACCATGATAAGGGCAAAACTAGAGCAAGTAAGAGGAGCTCACAGCATGAGCCTCCGGGCAAGTGAAGATTGCTCACGCCACGAGCTAGTGATTGCAAGGGAAAAGTTTTCCCTATTCCCAATCCAACTATGATGGGTTTTTTAGATGTTTTTTAATATTATAAATACCCTCTAGGACGTTTTTAGCTAAGTTTCAAAGAGAATTATTGTTTGAAGAACATTGTGAAGGAACAGAATCAGGAAAAACACATAAGTCTTCTAGGGTTACTTCTTTAACTCTGTACTTATCATTGTTTCTTTAGATTAAAGCTTTGTAATTTGTATTTGATTAACTAAGCCCTTTTTCTAGGGTTATGGCTATAATATGAATTTCATCGTCTTTATATAAGATTTTTATTGTGAATTCTATTCGTATGTTTTATTTTCTTAATCTTATTCTTAGTATAGTATTTATTAGCAACCAATAGGATAAATGTATAATTCATATAGGAACTCGAGAGACAAAGACTAGAAATAAAATGTGGGTTAAGGGGAGGTTATATCAACTGACTGATTTGTGGCTAGGACGAAAACATACCAAGATCGCCTTACTTAGATCAAATACAGGAAGATAACTTAATGTATTCAAATTGGTTCATCTAACCTTGCTTAATAATGTTAGTTAGGTATTCAATATGGGTAGAAAGTTAAAGGAGTGAGAGCCTATGATCATAATAGCAATCCTGCAATTCAACAATTCAATATATATCTTAATTACGCTTATTAACTACATAAAGATATGATAAAATTATGCAAGCGTCATAACCTTATGGTTAACTTCTCTGTAAACAACATCTATGTATTTATTCTCACTTATTTTCTTGCTTTAGTAGAATATGTACTTTAATTAACAATAAACCAAACCTTGAGAATTAATAACTTGAGTAAATAATTAGAATAAGTTTAATTTAGTAAATAGTTAATTGTACATCCCCGTGGTTTTGACATTTGGCTCTCTGAGTTACTTTATTACTTTGATGACTACGTACATTACGTGTGTTGTTGAAGACAACGATTGCTACTTTTGACACCAAAAGGTACAAATCTTTGAGTTTTTCCATCAGTGGTGAACTTGCCAAATATTTTTTCAAATCTTTCAGTGGTTGTTGGCATTCTCGGATCCATTCAAAGACATTCTTCTTCTTCAGTAGAGAAAAGAATTTGTGACTTTTTCCTAAGGATTGGGATATGACCCGATTTGATGCAGCCAGTTTTCGATGAATCATTGCATTGCTTTTACATCAGCGAGGAACTCCAGTGGTAGTACATAACTTTGAACCCTATTATTCCCTTTATACATGACATGATCCAAAACACTAATGGTTGTGATGTCACCTACTCCAATCCAATCATGGTAGGTAAGCCAGTTTTAGCAAACACAAATAGCTCAAAATGAAGGCAAACAGAAACGAATATAACAATAATAAGAGCTTCAAAAATTGTCAAACTAAAAAGAAACTGAACATCATAAATCCCATGACTCAGTTGTCACAAGTACAAGAGCGACTTCTATACTAGAGATCAAAATTAAAATACAAATTATCGATAAAATAGACAAGACAAAAATAAAAGATGGATAAAACTGGGATAATCTCCAAACACCGGAGCTCACCACAGCTTCAATATCAGCAATATCGCACTATCTCAGCTATGAGGTCTGCTAGTAGTAAGATCTACATCAGAAGGATATAGAAAAATAGGATTGAGTATGGTCCATTTGTACTCAGTAGGCATCATAAATCGACAGAGCTTAAGCAGATACTATATCGAATAGAGAATACTAAAATAACTTTGCATGCAAAAAAGTTCCAACAGTTCAATATCAATAACAACACGATATATCTCAATCGCAACAATAATCTAAATAATAATGCAATACAATAATATCTGATGATATGTAATGGCCAATGTATAATGCCCCGAATATAAGATACGTGTGTAACTCATAGACGCCAAGGGATTAGTATGAACTGGGAGGGTAAGGTTGTAAACGGACAATTATATAATTGGACACTTATATCAAGCCATTTGAAGTGTTATACCAAAGTTATAGACCAAAGAGAGACTTGAAACAAAAGTTCAAGTTGAAGGGTTCATTATGGTTCAAATAAACTCGTATATGGTCCTACTTGAGATGGGTATAACTTCCAACATACAAGGAGTTAGAGGTCCTATGATATACCAAGTTAAATTTATTTGAGTTTAGTTTCTAACAAAACAAACCGTTCATCCATACGAGTTTGGAGTAAAAGGTTGTGCATATTTCACTATAGACACGCACACTACCCAATCACTGCAGGACATGTGGCAGCCTTGGGTAAGTTGGCCAAAAGTTGAGTTTTTATATTGAAATTTTGGGATTTCATTTCTCATATTTATCAGAACTTAAAAGACCTATTTCTTAGCTATTATCTTCGGTTCTCCTTCATCTCCATCTCTCCCTAGCCTAAGGTAAGTTGATTCCTTCAAGAATCAAGTGTATTTTTCATCATAGATCATGGAAACATATTTAGCCAAGTAATTTCTTAAAGGAAAATATGTTGTTCTTGAAGATTAAAAAGGTTCAGGGGTTGATTTTTTACTGCTAAAAGTATAACTTCTCTTCTATCTCTATAAATATGACTCTAAGAGTTATTTTAAGTATAGTTTATGGGTAGGACTCACATGACGGTGATAGGAAGCCATGGTCCATTTTTTGCCCATTGTAATTGATATACTTGGTAAGGAAGGAGTATGTAGAGGGATGTATTGGTTGTTTTGTTGACTAAATGAGGGGGCATGGTTGTATATTGAGGCAGCAAGCTTGCTGCAATAAGGAGGGAGGCTAGGTATAGAAAATATGATTTTTATAGGTCTTACGAGCTTGTCACTCGTCAAGTGTTTGATGAAATGCCTAAATGGATTGAAAATGTTTTTTATCTATTCATAGGCTTCCTATTACTGTATTAATTGCAATAATTCTCTATCAACTTATATAAGCTTAAAGGGGCATTTTACGCCACTAGATAAAAAACTCCTGAGCGGTGTTTGAAAGCCGAGAGTTTAAGTTTATGACCTTTTTTGGGATATGGAATGGGATTTATATTGTAAGGCAAGGATGGTGGGAGTAATATTGACCTCATAGAAGTCCATAAGTTCAATTGGTAAGGGGGAAAAGAGAGAGGTGCGGTGATACACCATTTATTTTTCTTATTTCTTAAGCTTGTCGCTTGTAAACTATTATCGTCTTTCTGACCTCATTGTACTTCTTGGTTAGCTGCTTATACTATTGTATATGATGTTATGTTATAGATAAGAAGTGTTTTGAAGGGCATCAACAACATGACATAAGAGAGAAAGTCTTGAAGTAAGGTATGTAAAGCTAAAACCTCTTTCGCCATCAAGGCACGACCTAGAGTCACATGTTCCTCCTATAAAGGTCGTCATAGATTATATGTTACTTGAAAGCAAAGCTTATTACTATTATAGGTCTTTTACATGTGGAGTTCTAAACCTATAGAGTTATAGTACTCTTTTCTAGTTAGAGAAGTCATATGTTTTACATGACTGCACGTGTCTTCAGTTGAAACTCCTAGAAGTTACAGAGCATATATGTCACAGAATTTAAAGGAAGTAATCGGCCATAGATTAGCCATAAGTATACAATACATAGATATATTATTCTTCAGCTAAAAAAATTAATCAAAATTCAGATAACGAGCTATGTGATTCATGAGTTGCTTACTACAGGCCTTTAGAGGCAAGATGATATTATAGCCTACTTTGCAGTGTGGGGTGGGTAATTTTAGGGCCACTACCTGCAATGCTATCTTGTGCACAGAATTCAGACAGAATTAGCTGGAACTTCTTATCATGGATTCCCTTGACTACACATGTCTGCGGGCAGACCTTACAGGAACCCTGGAGGGCATACCTTAACATACCACGTTATCTACACTATGAGATTCCACACATAGTTGTGACAATTGGATACACATGACATACAGGTTTCATTAATCACCGACAGTAGGCCATCTTGTGACTTTCTGACAGTTAGTATTATTGAAAGAAGAAGGATGCAACATAAAAAGGTAAAGATGTCACCTAGGAAAATTCTAGGAATTTTAAAAATATATAAATTAATAATGCATAGGACGTTATGTCAGGACCCTCGATATTGGTCATAGTATCAATTTCTGTTTTATATTACATTTTCTATATGTGTATGCTCAAATTTTCCTATATTTGATATTCAATTCAGTGAGCATTCTTACGCGTCTACTTGTTCTCCAATCTGCTTTACATACCAGTACATCTTTATACGTACTGATGCCCCTTTATTCAGGGGTGCTACATTTTTATGAATACAGGCTCAGGTACTTAAGCTAGCAGACATCCACAGTAGACTAGTGTCTTTTAGTCGATCAGTTGGTAAGCTCCACATCTCTTTAGAGCTATCAAATGTCTAGGTTCTACGTTTTGGCTTTATGTACCTATCTTATAGTGGTATGTCGGAGCCCTATCCCAACTAGTTATCAAATTCTCAGTTACAGACTCTTTAGAGGCTTATTAGACTTAGTTTTATTTTAGTTGTACAGTTAGTCCATCGGACCCTTCAATTATCTATGTTTCAGTATGTGTAATCACACCTTGTTATCTATGTTGCTCCTTATCCGTTTACAACTTTATCATGGGTTTAGTATATATGTTCAATAGGTGCTCGTATAACTCCTCGATGCCTTCCCCTCTTAGTTAGGGGCGTGACAAACTTGGTATGAGAGCACAAGGTTCAAGTGACCCAAGGAGTCTAAGAAGCCGTGTCTAGTAGGATCTTTCTTATGAATGTGTTGGCTCCATATTTATAATTAAGGGACTAGATAGGCATTTAGGAATCTGACCTTCTATTAAAATCTAGATCGTGCAATAGATCTAGGTCATAGAAAGTTACTTCTGACTCATACTGTACTTATTTGTGATACTTATCATGTCTACTAAAGATAAGGATAAAGCAAGCCAAAGGGCCACTACAACCACTACTTAGGAGGCAACGACAATAAAGCATTCTCCAGTATTAGCAGATCCACCCAGGGCTCAGGAGAGCTTGCCGAGTCCTACGCTTCTAGGTCCTCAGGTGCCTAGAATAGAAGGGAATACAAGAGTTTATGCACCTCCAGTAGCATCAGCAACAGTTTCTATACTGCCTGTACCGCTACTAGGTGCCTCTGAGAAGGATATCAGAGGAGCAATACAATTGCTCACCCAATTAGCAGCTGCTCAGGTCTAAGGAAAGAATGTGGCTGCATGTAACATTATTTAGGGAGAGACCGCCAGATCCAGAGTCTGAGATTTCCTTAGAATAAATCCCCCAGTGTTTACACGATCTAGTGTAACAGAGGTCCCTCAACAGTTTGTAGATGATATCAACAGAATCTTCAGGGTTATGCATATATCTGAGACTTGGGCTGTTGAATTAGCCTCCTATCAGCTAAAAGATGTCTCTATTGCCTGACATGAGATGTGGGTTGATTCCAGGGGCCCAAATGCCCCTTAGAAGTTTTGGAAAAGTTCTCGAGGGCCTTAATGGATCACTTTTTACCTTTAGAGCTCAGGGAAGCGAGGGTAGATGAATTTTTATCCTTATGACAAAATAACCTCAGTGTCAAGGAGTATAGCATGCGATTTACTCAGTTGGCCAAATTTGCTCCAGAGATGGTCAGCACTCAGAGAGCGAGGATGTATTACTTCGTGGGTAGCCTCAGAGATAATTTGATTGACTCTTGTGCAGTTTCTACATTTAATAATGATATGGATATTTCTAGACTAATGGCACATGCTCAGCAGACAGAGGACCGCATATATGACCGCAATGGCAGAGAGGTCAAAAAGGGAGTATAGTAAGAGGGCCAGGGTAGCTGGCAATTAGGAAAGTGACAGGGCTTCCTCTAGCAGAGGTCCACCTATGCAGGCTCAGTCAGCAGCCTGCTTAATAGCTAGTGCTCCAGCCCAGTCATCGAGGTCCAGACAAGATTAGAGTTAGACTTTGAGGGGACCAGGCCTCCGCTATCAGAGAGGTACTGATCAGGGATTACCACTCCAGCCTACTTGGAGACAGTGTGGCCAATACTATTTAGGAGAGTGATTATATGGCTCTACCACTTGTTATGGGTGTGGAGTTGAGCTTCATAAAATGCATGATTGCCCTAGACTTAGAGCTGAGAGAAGAGGTGATAGATCACCATTCATAGGCTCCACAGGAGCATCCTCTTCCTCAGCACCACCTTCATCTCATGATCTTCAGGCACAAATAGGCAGAGGTACATACAGAGGTAGAGGCAGAGGTTCTGGTTTGAGAGCTAGCTTGAATCAAATGTATGCATTAGTCGGCCGGTAGGATTCAGAGGCTTCCCTAGATGTGGTTATAGGTACCTTATCTATTTTCTCTCATGATGTTTATGCATTGATAGATCCAGGGGCGACCCTATTATATGTTACGCTATTTGTTGCTAAGAAGTTCAGAATAGAACTAGAGTTCTTATGTGAGCTATTTGCAGTATCAACTCCAGTAGGAGAGTCTATTATAGCTAGAAGGATCGACTATGGGTTCCAAGTAATAGTATGTGGCCACGATACATTGGATAACTTGATAGAGCTAGAAATGATTGATTTTGCTGTTATTATGGGCATGGATTAGTTGTCCTCTTGTTATGATACAATTGATTGCTAAGCTAATATTGCTCGATTCCATTTCCTGAGGGAGCCAGTCTTGGAGTAAAAAAAGAATTTTATGATGCCTAGAGAAAGGTTTATTTCCTATCTTAAGGCGCAGAAGCTTATAACAAAAAGGTGTTTATATCGCCTAGTCCATATCAGAGACCTTCAAGCTAAGAAACAGGTGTCAAATCTTTAGTTTTTCAAACTCGTTGTGAATGAATATCCAGATGTGCTTCCCGATGAACATTCTAGATTATCTTCGGTTAGAGATATTGACTTTGGTATCAATGTAGATTTTGGTACCCATCCTATATCCATTGCGCCTTATAGAGTGGCACCAGCAGAGTTAAAAGAGCTAAAAGAGCAATTGAAAGATCTACTTGACAAAGGTTTTATCTGCCCCAGCATATCACCTAGGGGTGCTCCAGTACTATTTATACATAAGAAGGATGGCACAATGAGAATGTGTATACATTACAGGCAGATGAATAAAGTGACAATAAAGAATAAGTACCCCTACCCAGAATAAATGATTTATTTGATCAGTTGCAAGGAACTAAATATTTTTCAAAAATTGACTTAAGGTCTGGTTATCACCAGTTGAGGATACGTGAAGTAGATATCTCGAAGACAACCTTTAAAACTAGATATGGGCACTTTGAGTTTCTTGTCATGTCGTTTGGACTAACAAATGCTCCAGCAGCCTTTATGGATATGATGAATAGGGTTTTTAAATCCTTTCTTGATATGTACATAGTTGTTTTCATACATGACATCTTGATATATTCACGTGATAAAGCAAAGCATGCAGATCATCTCAGATCGGTGCTACTGACTCTTAGAGAGCACCTGTTATGTGCCAAGTTTTTTAACTGTGAGTTTTGGATTAACTCAATGGCTTTTCTTGGCTATATGGTCTCTGGTGAAGGTATTAAAGTGGATTTCAAAAGATAGAGGATATGAAGAGATGGCTTTGACCTACTACTTCAACAGAGGTACGTAGTTTCTTAGGGCTCACCGATTATTACAGAAGATTTATGGAGGGATTTTCCTCTATTTCAATCTCATTGATTAAATTAACACAGAAAGCAATCGAATTTCAGTAGTCAGATGCTTGTGAGAGAAGCTTTCAAAATCTAAAAGATAGATTGACTACAACTCAAGTATTGGCCTTACCAGAGAGCACAGAAGGGTACGCCATTTATTCTGATGCTTCGTGTGTTGGCGTAGGATGTGTCTTAATGCAACATGGGAAGTGATAACGCCCAAACTACACCGCAAATTAATGAAGCGTAAGCGGTCGTAGTCAAATATAGAACCCAACAAAGGTTGGGGTCGAATCCCACAGAGAATATGGTGAACGTTAAGTCTTTAGTGAAGTATGTGACTAATGGTCAATAGTTTCCGGTAAATAAAGGGGGGTTTTGTGTGATCAATGTGTAAACAAAACAAATAATAAACGTATGAGTTTTAATCAAGATGAGAGAATGAACTAGGGAAGTGTTTACCATGGCATTGGTAACGATGTCGATCCTAAGCTTAACCGGGTTCTTCCTATATGCGTGTCACGATGTGATTGAAGTAATGGTATCATCTAAACGTTTCTCAACCAAATAGACAAATTTACTTTTCAATTCTCTCGAACTTGAAAAAGTGTGCTTTTAGATTTCAATCCTAAACATCAAGTAGATTAATCTAGTTACAGCATTAATCATAAGACGAGAGTTAATAGTCTCGAATCCTCGTCGTTAATCAAGTTTCCCGGTTTTAATCTCTTTACTCAAGCAAATTTAAACCTAGGCATGTTCTAATGTTTGCAACCACTAGAAAACGTTAAATAATGTATGATTACCAACGTGACAACATATATATTGAACCCGTCGCTACCCGGAATCTATATCGCTACTTTAGCCATGGCTCCCACAACCCTAGTTGTGGGAGGTTTAGTTACTCATGCTTGTAGAAGAATAAAAGAAAGTCATATTCATAATAAAGAAAAGAGATCCTTATAATGTATTGAGAATAATCTTTAATTAATCCAAGAACAAGAAAACAAGATCCCACGAACGATTCAAGAACACGAATTTAAGAAGTATAAAAACGTGTTTCTTGATCTTCAAGTTGACTAAAATCTCTCCTAAAACTATTGTAAAAGCTTTATTAATTGCATAATGAAAATAAACCTAACATAGGGTATTTATAGGAGTCTAGAAAACAAATCCCAAAATCGTCCGGATTCCGCGTAGCGGACTGCCCAGGTGTGACGGTCAGGCTGACGGACCATCACTGGCTTGACGGACCGTCGCCTGGGCCGTCACCACTAGGCAGTGGCACTGCCTTGGTGTGATGGTCACTGTGACGGACCGTCACATGTGTGACGGGCCGTCACTCTTAGGCAGAATGTCATTTTTCGCGTATTTCCTTCCGTTTCCATGTTTGTCTCCATTTCCTGAAAATACAACATAAAAACATCAAAAACGACAACGGTTGCTTGAAAACGTACGATTGTTCTTAGTTTAAAGGAGTCGAAAGTGCCGTAAAATGGCGGCACATCAGGAAGGTTATAGCATACGCTTCTTAGAAATTGAAAAAGTATGAACAGAACTACCCCACTCATGATTTAGAGCTTACGGCAGTTGTATTCGCACTTAAGATTTAGCGCCACTATTTGTATGGGGTACAAGTTGATATATTTATAGATCATAAGAGTCTGCAATATCTCTTCAAGAAAATGAGTTAAATTTGAGGCCGAGGAGGTGGCTAGAGTTGCTGAAAGACTACGATGTCAATATTTTCCACCACCCAGGTAAAGCTAACATTGTAGCCGATGCTCTCAGTCACGTGTCTATGGGCAGCCTAGCACATTTGCCACCCATTCAACATGAAGTAGTACGAGATTTTCACATATTAGCCAGTCTAGGAGTTCAACTTTTAGATTCTGAAGATGGAGGTGTGGTTGTGCAAAACACCGCAGAGTCATCATTAGTGGTGTTAGTGAAAGAAAGACAATATGATGATCCCTTACTGCTCCAGTATAGAGAAGGGATTCGACAACATCAAATTTCAGCATATGAGCTAGCAGGAGATGGTACCCTAAGGTTTCAAAGAAGATTATGTGTTGCTGATGTAGAGGGGTTGAGACAATAGATAATGGCTGAAGCACATTGTTTCTGGTACTCCATTCATCCAGGCTCTCCAAAGATGTACCATGACCTTAAAGAGGTCTATTGGTGGAATAATATAAAAAGGGACATAGAAGAATTTGTAGCATAGTGCCTCAATTGCCAGCAAGTGAAAGCAGAATATCAAAGGCCCGGTGGCCTAGCTCAAACTATGAACATTCTAGTATCAAAATGGGAGGCCATTAACATAGATTTTGTTATAGGTTTGATTTCCTCATTTCATAAGCATGACTCGATTTGGGTGATCATTGATAAACTAACAAAATTAGTACACTTCCTACTAGTTAAGTCTACCAGTATCATAGAAGATTATGCAAAGCTGTATATAAGAGAGATTTTTCACTTGCATGGAACTCCAATATCTATTATTTCAGATAGGGGTGCCTAGTTCACAGCACATTTTTGGAGGTCATTCCAGGAGAGTTTGGGCACACAGGTGAACCTTAGCACCACATTCCATCCATAGACAGATGGCCAAGCTGAGCACACTATTCAAACACTCAAAGATATGTTGAGAGCATGCGTCCTAGACTTTAAAGGAAATTGGGATGATCATTTGCCCTCGGTAAATTTTGCCAATAATAATAGCTATCATTCCAGCATCGTCATGGATCCATTTGAAGCTATTTATGAGAGATGATGTAGATCACTTATTGGTTGATTTAAAGTAAGTGAGACTCAAATATTGGGACCAAATCTTATCCATCAAGAAGTTGAAATAGTAAATCTAATACAGGAGCGACTGAAAACCGCTCAAAGCGAAAAAAAATCTTATACATATGTGTGATGAGAGATTTAGAGTTCCAAGTTAATGACTGGATATTCTTGAAGGTATCACCTATGAAGGGGGTTATGCAATTTGGCAAGAAAGGTAAGTTGAGCCCTAGATATATTGGTCCTTATAGAATCCAAAAGAGAGTTGTCCAGGTAGCCTATGAGGTAGATTTTACCTCCAGAATTAGCAACAGTGCATCCAGTCTTTCATGTGTCTATGTTACATAAATTCTTAGCAGATCCTTCTCAAGTTATCCCTACAGAGGGCATAGAACTCTCAGAAGAGTTATCATATGAAGAAGTTCAAGTGGCCATACTAGATAGACAGATCCAAAAATTGATAACAATAGAAATAGCTTCAGTTAAAGTCTTATGAAAAAGTCAGAATGTAGAAGAAGCCACGTGAGAAGAAGAGGCCAATATGAGGGCCAAGTATCCACACTTATTCCTGGAATAACATAAAGGTTCTTAAAGTCATTACTCCTTTTATTCGAGTATTAATTTTAGTCATACTTGTTAATACTACTTGACATATACGCTATATGTTCAGGTACTTGATACGTGCCTATGATTCGAGAATTCCCAATGTTCCTTAGAGTTGAGATGTCAAGGTAAAGATGTATAAGGTAAGCTATATTAATTACTATAGTTTTCTTTTGTATAAGGCCAAGCAGAGCCTCATTGATATCTATTGAATATTATTTCATTGTTGTGATGCTCTGTGAAGCATATTGTATGTATTTTGGTCAGCTGATAGGTGTTGGATAGGCCTTCTTACAAGGAAAACTCTACCAAATTTTTTGAAAAATGATAGAGTTGGAATAATTTTGGGTCATAGCCTTCATTCGAGGATGAATGATCCCAAGGGGGATAATATAATGCCCTAAACATAAGATACATATGCAAATCTTGAATGCCAATGGATCGATATGAACCAGGAGGGTAAGGCTATAAATGGATAATTATACAAATAGACACTTATGTGAAACTATTTGAAGTGTTAAACCAAAAGTTATAAACCAAAGAGAGACTTCAAACAAAATTTCAAATTGAAGGGTTAATTACGGTAGAGTATTTCAAATAAGCTCGTATATGGTCTGACTTGAAACAGGTATATCTCCCAACATACAAGGAGTTAGAGGTCCTACGATATACCAAGTTAAAGCTACTTGAGTCTAGTTTTCAACACAATAAACTCTTTGTCCATACGAGTTTGGAGTAAAAAGTTATATACATTTTACAATAGATACGTGCACTGCCTAATCACTGTAGGACATGTGGCAGCCTTGGATAAGTCGGTCAAAAGTTGAGTTTTTATATTGAAATTTTGGGATTTCATTTCCCATATTTATCAGAATGTAAAGGACATGTTCCTTATCTATTTTCTTCTGTTCTCCTTCATCTCCATCTCTCCCTAGCCTAAGATAAGTTGATTCCTTCAAGAATCAAGTGTATTTTTCATCATAGATCATAGAAACATATTTAGCCAAGTATTTTCTTGAAGGAAAAGATGTTGTTATTGAAGAGTAAAAAGGTGCAGGTGTTGGTTTCTTATTGATAAAGGTATGACTACTCTTCTATCTCCATAAATATGACTTTAAGAGTTTTTTTAAGTATAGTTTATGGGTAGGACTCATGGGACGGTGATAGAAAGCCGTGAGTTCATCTTTTGCCTATTGTAATTCATATACTTGGTGAGGAAGATGTAGAGGGATGTATTAATTGTGTTGTTGACTAAATGAGGGGTGCATGATTGTATATTGAGGCAAGAATCTTATTGCAATAAGGAGGGAGGCTAGGTATAGAAAACATAATTTTAGCTCTTGTAGATTGTTGCTCGTCAAGTATTTGATGAAATCCCTAAATAGATTGAGAATGTTGTTTGTCTGTTCATAGGCTTACTATTACTGTATGAATTGTAATAATTTTCTCCCAACATAATCTATGAGCTTAAAGGGGCATTTTATGCCACTAGATAAAGAACTCCCGAGGTGGTATTTGGAAGTCGAGAGTTCAAGTTTATGACCTTGTTTGGGATATGGAATTGGTTGTATATTGTAAGGCAAGTACGAAGGGAGTAATATTGACCTCATAAAAGGTTATAAGTTTAATTTGTAAAGGGGAAAAGAGAGGGGTGTGGTGATACACTATTTATTTTATCTTATTTCCTAAGCTTGTCGCTTGTAAGCTATTATCGTCTTTTTGACCTCATTGTACTTCTTGGTTAGCTGCATATACTATTGCATATCATGTTATGTTATAGATAAGAAGTGTTTTGAATAGCATTTGTTGACACCCAATTTTGACCTCCCTATACCACCCTCGGGCTATTATTTTACTAGTTATTATTATTTTAAAAGCTTAATTTTTCTTGCGTTTTGCTTTTATCTACCAAATAAATCACTTGTTTTATCGTCGTCGTGATGTTTTTAAATTCGTATATAAGTTAAATATATAATTTATTCCTTATTATTATTATTCTATCGTAAATTTCGTATAATATTACGTGTCATTAATTTTACGTATATGCGTAATTTATTTATAATTTGAAATAATATACATTTTGATAGTTATCATTAATTATTTTTTATATACTAAATTGTATATATGTAGTATTTTATGCACTAATTATCGTTAATCATTATTTTGTTTATCAAATTACATATATAGTTTTACTAATCAAATAATAGCCCAATTACATGTGTTTCTCAAATATTATAAATTATAGCCACTTTCTACCCAAATTATTTCAAATCTAGCCTAAATTGGGCCAATTTGGCCTAATTTTAAAGTCTAATTTCCAATTTCAATTGACTCAAACTGGTTGACCAGCCTGACCCGTCTCATCCGACCCGCTCTGTGACCCGACTTATATCAAATCCAATTTCAGTCGTTGATCTAATATGATCAACGGTCGAGATCAAGTCCTCATTTTTCTTTCCTTTTAAACAAATATACCCCTCTAACCCTAACCCTCATTCCCTCATTCTCCTCAACCGCCTTCACCCACTCTCCCTCTCTAAACTCTCCCTCCCTCATCTTCTCCGTCTCTCTGCCGGCGGCGAGCATCGCCGCTCCACCGTTCTCCTCCAACCAAACAAAAACCCTCAACTCGCCGGCCACCCTCGCTGCCGAGCCAGCGGGTACCGCTGCTTCACCAGTGTCAACTGCCACCCCCAAACTCTCTCCTCTCTCACTTCTCTACCTCTCCGTCCGGCGAAATCGCAGTAACCCCACAAATGTTACCGCCTCTGGCCGGCGGACTATCAACAACCTCCATTAAATCAAATCCCCTTTCCTTTTTGTGTTTCTCTGAGAGATTTGGTATTACAGGGATCTCTTCCTCTCCGACGAATGTCGAACTCCGGCCATGCGTGCGTTGCTCATTGAACGGTTTTTGTTAGAATCTGTGGATGATTATGTTATGGAGGATTATCACGCATACATTTTGGGTTTTGCCCTTTTCAACTTCGTCTTTCTTTTCTCTTGTTATCTGAGTTTTAGATGTGAAATTAGTAGAGTTGGGCTGTGAGTTTGTGTATGAATTATGTGATTTTATGTTAATTTTTAATTGTGGACTGTCATATGTGAAAACCCCAAGTTTGCATGAACTTTCATTCGTAGCCTAATTCTGAAAATTAGAATACATGCTTTCTCTGTTGTTGAAGTCAATTTCTAAGCATGTTGTTGATTATTGTCCTTATATTCTAAGTCAAACTTTTGGGTAAATTTGCTTAGGTTGCTATCTCTGTTTTGCCATAGTATGTTCTTCATTTGAGACTGTAGATAGTCTGATAAGTTTTGAATTGTTTAGCCCTCCTTCCTTTAGTTTCGTTTGATAATCTTGTGATCTTTATTGACCAATTTCATCATGTGATAGCCCTGAAATCCGTTTGATTGATTATGTATTAGAATTGATTTTTGGCTTTGATACCTGTTAATTTTTGACTCTTGATTGAGATATTGTGATATATTCTCTAAGATGCACTTTTTCTCTCCTTAATTGATTTGGGACAGCCTTAGTGAATGCTAATTGATTCATTTTTCCTTAATTTTATTGCCTTTATTTAATTTGGATTGATTCTACTTGAATAATTATGGTAATATCGATATGATTTGGCTCCTAATTGGTTCAGCCCATCTGTTTTAAGGGAACAATCTCCCATGATTGATTGTCATTGCCCTTTTTTCTTGATTTAAACAGCTTGTTTATTCTCTTCTTATGGTAAATTTGTGATAAATTGATTTGGCTATTGTAATTAAGGTGAATTTTTTTTCCTTGATTCACTATTTGAATTATTCCCTAACTTTAACTGAGTCCCTACTCCTATTATATAAACAGTCTCATTTCCTCATTAGAGCTCAGACTTTGACACACTACTACTCTCATTTTTTTAACTTCTCTTCTTGGCTGCTAAAGTGATATTGATTGCTAAGTATAAAGACTTTGAATATTTTCTTGTTACTTGCAGATAAGTGGTTAGTGTTCTACATCTGTATATTTCAATTCATATGCATGTTTACCTTTAGATTAGAATGTGTAATCATCTGTGTTTATCCATGATTATTATGTGAGTTATTTATAAAAGCATGTTTATAGGACGTAAACTTAGAACTTATATTTCTGTTTGGCTTGATTTCTTTTGCATTAAACTTTTGTTAGCACAAACCAGTTAGTTGTCTTATGTTGGCAGTTTTGTTGGCTTATACAATTAAATTTGGCTCTACATTGGCTTATTCTATGGAATTTTGTGAGGTACGGAGGCCTTAGCGCATCCCGTCTCTTGACATAAGCACTGCCTAGGATCCTCGAGATCCTCAGGAACTCTGACATGTCAAGGGGCTTTCTTATGGGATGTAATAAGGTCCTCCAAATCCTACATTGACATGTTCAACAGGTACTCTATTAGAAATATGGGTCTTATCGTGAAGAGTTGCCCGGGATTGAGAGATCTCGCCAGACTTATATATTGTATTAATTCTGTTTTTATTATTCATTTATTTGGTCTGTAATAATTTATTGTAAAAACTTCGACGATGTAATAAAATACATTAGGGGTGCTATGGGGGAGGGGCAAACTACGTGCTACTTGCTTAATTGTAAACCGTAGAAATCATGCCTATAGGATCTCTATTAATCTCATTCGTTAGAAATTATGCCTATAGGTTTGTTTTAACGTGTTTTCAGTGATTAGAATCGTGTTCGTAAGACTCGTTAATTTTCATCATGTTTAATATGACAACTCAATTAGAAATCGTGTAGGTTCAGTATGTTTAATATAAAAAAAGAATCTGATTAGAAATTTGGTTATAGGAGTTAAAATTTATTTTATTATTAAATTTATTTTATTATTACCCTGCTTATATGATTTAAGTCTGTTTCATTATTTTAGATTAAAAATCATGTCTGTAGGTAAATCTGTTTCATTTAAATAATTAGAAATCATGCCTATAGGATTTAAAGTAATTTTATTAAAATTAGAAATCACGCCTATGAGTTAGAACAGTTTCAGCACGTTAGTTTCAGTTTAGCATGTTTAAATCTGTCAAATTTAATTCAGCATATTAAAACCAGTTTCAGCATGTTTAAAATCAGTTCAATTTATCTCAGCATGATTAAATTAGTTTTTTGCAAGTCAAAAATAGAGATTATGCCTATAGGACTAAACAAGGTTTCAGCATGTCGATTAGTTATCAGTTTCAGCACTTTAAACAAATTAGTCACCATATCTTAAGCTTTAAAATCAGTTTTAGTTTTTTCAGAGATCACGCCCAAGTTAAAACTTGTTTCAGCATACTAAATTATTTGGCTATCAATTTCAGCATGACAAACTGTTAGACATTATGCTCATAGGACTTAATTAATAATTTCTCTGTATTAAAAAATCATTTTTTAAAAAACAATTTCAGCATGCTAAATTACCAATTACCTTGTTTGAGAGATTAAATTTGTTCTCAGCATATCAAGTAATCAGAAACTTTGCCCATTGATTTTTAATTGATAAGCTTTGCATTAGAAATTATGCCTATAGGTGCAATTAAATAAGGATGTTAATTGTGTGAGAAGTGTTAATCCTTTAATTAATTAAGAGGCTTATTTGAGATCATTATGTGCTACTTGTAGTAAAGTCCTCCTTGTTTTGTTTGACGCTTAACCCGTGTCTAATTAGAAAACCTAAGATTTTATTTGTCTAGACCCATACCCAAATAGTAAGTCCAAATGCCTCTTGGATGTTAAGTTGGGACGGGTAAGCATCTTAAGACGCGTTAGTATTTTTTATTTGTTTAGTGCACTCTTAGGATAATAATCTTAATAACAACCCTAGGTGGGTAGATAGACGGATATGATGAAAATTGTCCCGAGCAGAATAGACAATGACTTTGAAATTGTCTTCGGTAAATAAGCCGGGCGCTGATCCGAATAGGTTAAAATTAACCTAAGTTTAATTCTTATACTCTTACGTGTTTGGGGTAGTATTAATTAAATCACCTACTAATTAGATATCTTTTCCTATATCATTTTTTTCGAATTCTATCTTCTAGCTTATCTGATTTTCTTATGTGTTTATTTAGCTTTTAAATGTTCCACATGCTTAATTCTTGCTCACCTAGTTTCATTAATAATTAAACTGGTTTAAGTTATTGATTTCTTAAAAATTAGAATTTATTTGTATAATGGTGTAGTTTTATTAATTCATATCGATCTTTGTTTATCACATAATTCCCCACATAAATAATGAATCTGGCAGGGACCCACATTTGTGGACCTCGAAAGTTGCCTAACACCTTCCTTTCAAGGTAACTCTAACACTTACCTAATTTCTGGTGACGTAGACCTTTAAAATTAATCGTAGTTAGCTTAGAACATTGCCATAACGCGCCTTTAATTCGTTAGGTGGCGACTCTTCACTCTTTTCTATCCAAAAAGAGTTGTCACGTCAATGGCCCACTTTTTGCGAGAAAAATGGGGCGCGACAGAATGGCGACTCCGCTGGGGATATTTACGTTCTAACCGTTACGAATTTTGTGTTTATGTGGGATTTTGTGATTCTTTTCCATTAACATTTTTTTTGGGATTTTGTGATTCTTTTCCATTAACATTTTTTTTCTTTTTCTTTTTCTAATTTATTTACCTCTTTAGTTAACTATCTATTTATCTTATGTTTGATCCATGCTCACCCGTTATACGCTTTTAAGTTTCCTATTGATTTAGTTATCTATTTTTACTGTTTTCCTTAAACTGTCCAATGTGTTACTGCTTTTCCCTATATGCTATATGTTACCGCTATTTATAACTGTCATTCCGCTCATATTTCCTCCACTTGGGAACTTCACACTTTCACACACTATACACGTGATTTGTGCCTTTGCACTTCTGCAAAATTCTTTCAAATACCCATTTTAGAGAGTTGGCATAGACGTGGGGTGAGCGGATAGTTTTGCTACTGTGTGACCATGTGCCTCCTCGCATAGGAAAACTTTGAGTCCGTGTCTATCCAAATCTCAGAAACTTAGGATAGTGTTGTATCTACCCCTTTATATAAGTCATGCATGCATCAGCCATAGGTGGTTTGGCCCT
This sequence comes from Jaltomata sinuosa, assembly GCA_003996215.1. Lineage (NCBI taxonomy): Eukaryota > Viridiplantae > Streptophyta > Magnoliopsida > Solanales > Solanaceae > Jaltomata > Jaltomata sinuosa. The sequence continues at coordinate 54,227 of QJPP01004841.1, forward strand.
AGGAGTCAACCCGCGAAATTAGAAGCCTCCTTATTGTCGAAGGGTTCCCATCAACCCAAAGACAAATAATCATATTATGTGCTAAGTGATCATGATAAATTAATCCAAGTCATTTTAATATGAAAGAAGTTTAGAAAAGTTTGTTTTATTTCTCTTTCAGGCTGTAGAATGGAAGGCACACCGGTATTTCCCAACACTAGGATGGTTCTGGGTGTTCCCCAAAAATTAAGAAGATGGTGGGAAGATATGAAAAAAGAACATGGTAAAGAGATTCGTCGGTCCTTGGGTTTTCTGACCTCTTTGATTTATGTAGCTCCAGATAGGTATTTGATCAAGGCTTTGTTGCAATTCTGGGACCCTGAAAAGGTAGTTTTCAAGTTTAGTGATTTTGAGTTAAGACCGACCGTGGAAGAGATTGGAGGGTTCACTGAGTTGCGGTACCAAAATAGAGGGTTGATCTTGCCTCGCAAACAATCTGGGAAAAAGTCTATGCATCATCTCGGATTGAAAAACAATCTCAAACTGGATTGTCTGGACTTTGACTGGATTTCTTTGGATTTCTTGTATGAACATTTTGGTTGCAGGGATGGTCATAAGGTTTTTCAGAAAGAGTTCTCTTGTTCTGCTGAAAAATGGGAAAAAAAGCGACTGAATACTTTTTCCATAGCCTTTCTAGGCACTCTAGTGTTTCCAAGGGAGAATGGTAAGATTGATACTTGCCTTAGTTCGGTGGTTCAAGCTTTATATCACGGTATTGATAATATGGAGGCCACCTTGGTACCCATGATCCTTGCTAAGGTATTTAGGGCACTGTCCAAGTGCTTTAGGGGTAAGAGGTTCTTCGAAGGGTGTAACCTTCTGCTGCAGCTATGGGCCATTGAGCACTTTTAGAAATGGCCCAACTTGATAGAAATTTTGACGGGAATGGGAAACAAGATCGACACCCATTCTCAAAGGATGATCAGGTTCAATTCTCATGTGGGTACCAAAGATTGGTTTGCTTCTATGAAATCCCGTTCAGGATATCAGATTCAGTGGAAGTATTCATGGTTACCCGCCCGCACAGCTGTCATAAGAAGAAACGAGCTTTACTACATCGAGCTCATTAAGCCGAAAGGCCTCCAACCTTATACTCCAGTTCGAGTGCTCTGCCAGTTTGGATGAACCCAAGTCATACCTCTAAGAACCCACATGGGAGGTTCTGAGTTTGAGTGTGGCTCAAAATATGAAATTCCTAAGGCCAAAGAGTTGTTTCAACAATGGGAAGGGTTGATTACTGTAAGCGTGGGCACCGAGCAGGCTTATTGTGCTCCCGAATACTATGTGTGGCTTTTGGAGGATGCTGAAGATGTGCGGCTTAGCAAATTGGGACAACTTTATGGATTTGAAGATATAAAAGAGACCACCTGGGCACGGAAGCTGTTGAATCGTCATTATGATATCACTCTTGCAATGTGGGCACAAGTTGATCCAAGATCTCTGAACCAGTACAATAGAGGCTTTTGAATTTAGGATTTTCCCTTGTCATCCCGCTCTCCCCTAGCTCTACTTTATTGTTTTTTTTCATTTCCGCAAAGAATTATAATAGATCAAAGTTTGATTTAATAAATGGTTTACTTCATTTATTATCTAACTCTAAACTCTGACTAATATTGAATCTTTGCTTGGATTAAAATGTCATAAATCATATATGTGTCATTTTAGGCCTACCTCTGGCTCAACGAGGCCCCTTGCATTTAGGACGTTTATTTTTCGCAATCAATGTGCTTATCGTTAGAATAAATATCGTACTACTAACTTGGTTTTTGTTGATTTTGTCTTACTCTTACTCCCTTCCAAAAGGTTGATTTGTGCATGCTAGGATATCATACTAGATCAAAAGGGACTCCTCCTCCTCCTCCTCCTCCTCCAAGTCCAAATCGTGAAAGGAAAGATAAAATGAGTGACAATAGTTCTAGTAAGAGTAAGGAATTCTCAGAAAGTGTTGGTGGAGACCGTGATGAGCTAATCTTACGAATGGAGCAGAGAATCCTTGACTTACAGGATGAACTGGCGCAAGTTCGTAATTTGGCCAAGTTGTCCTTCACTTTGAACAGTCCTCGTGACCTGACGGTCGAGGACAATACTGCCGCAAAACTCCAAACCATACCCAATGTACCACAACCACAAAATGACTTGCAGCATACTTATGCTCCTCCAAGGACTAGCCAATGTCCTCCACCACAGTATCCTACCCTCTCAGCTCCACAAAACTCCCAAACCACTCCAAATATAGTCCATACCCACGTTCCAGGAAATTATAACCTGAACCCCATATACGTGGAAACCGCTCCTTTTGTTCAGCACCAGCTTAAGCCAGAGCCTTCAGAAAAAGACCGGTTAATACAGAACATGGCCGAAAAGTTAGAGAAGGTCACCAACAGACTGCAACATATGGAGGGCATTAGAGGGGTGAAGGGTCTGAATTATGAAGACCTATGTATGCACCCAGACGTTAAATTACCGGAGGGATACAAGCCTCCCAGATTTGAGTTATTCAATAGGACCGGGGATCCCAAAGCACACTTAAGAATGTATTGTGATAAGCTGGTGGGAGTAGGAAGAGATGAGAAAATACAGATGAAGTTGTTCATGAGAAGCCTTACCGGGGAGGCCTTAACCTGGTATATTGAGCAGGATGCCAGAAAGTGGTCCAGATGGATAGACATGGCCTCCGATTTTGTAGAAAGATTTGGATTCAACATGGACAACGCCCCAAATTGGTTTCACATTCAAAACCTGAAGAAGAAGCCTAATGAATTATTTCGGGAATATGCCTTGAGATGGAGAGCTGAAGTGGCCAGAGCCCGACCTTCAATGGACGAGGCTGAAATGAAAGATTATTTTATTCGGGCCCAGGAACCACAGTACTATGAAAAAATGATGTGCATCACGAAAAAGAGGTTCGCCGAGATCATCCAGGTTGGGGAAAGACTAGAGGAAGGCATCAAAAGTGGTAGCATTATCAATCTGGAGGCTCTACAGGCTACCAGTAAGTCCCTACAATCTGGCGGAATTGCTGAAAATCGAAAGAAAAAAGAAGTGGGGACTGTGATGATGGCACAGGATTTCAAAACCCCACTCATTCCCCAAACGCCTACAACACACCCTCCGCTATACCAACAATCTCCATACCCTATCCCTCTTTATCAAATGCCTACATACCCATACCAAATTCCCTCTCACCTGTTTATAATGCCAAGCCTTCTCAATTCCAATCTCCCCCATCTAATCCAAATTACAGACCCCGAGCCAAATTCGAGAAAAGGTCGGTCAAGCAGTATACTCCTTTGGCTGAACCAATTACCCAGTTGTATGAAAGATTGAGGGTAGATGGCCTCATCACTCCCGTTCCCGCTTTACCTGTAGACACTCAGGCCAAATGGTATGACCCTAACAAAGTTTGTGCGTACCATTCGGGGATGAAAGGTTCACATACTACTGAAGTATGCCGCTCACTGAAGGATCGAATTCAGAAGTTGATTGATACAAAGGTTATTCAGTTGAAGGACCCAGCTACGAACGTCACCAACAATCCACTCCCAAATCATCAGGTCAACATGTTGGAAGGCTCTATTTAGGTTATCAAGAAAGAAGGGGATGTCGCGATGGTGTCACAAACATCTGCTCCAGCACAGAAACAGGTTCTGTTTGAAGTAGAGGTGGCTGCTCCTAAATCCGCATTTACTGTATATCGAGCTACTCTGGTTTCTTATGATCCCCATGCAGTACCATGGAATTATGAACGTGATATTTTGGGAAAGGCAAAGGTAGCCGAGGCTGACGCCGCTCAGGGTGTGACTCGATCCGGAAGAATCTACACGCCTAAAAATCTGGCTCAGGGAAGTTCTAGCAAGGGAAAACAACCAGTTGTAGAGGTTGAGGAGAATGGAATTTGGAAGAAGGTACAAGCAAAGGAATATTCTGTGGTAGATCAGCTGAGCAAAACTTCGGCTCAAATCTCTATTTTGTCACTTTTACAGACTTTTGAGCTCCATCAGAAAGCTCTAATGAGGGTTCTTAGAGAGGCTTAGGTACCGGCTAATATCACTGGTGGAGAGGTAGCCCATATGGTTGGGCAGGTATTCGAGGCTCATAAAATATCCTTTCACGGGGATGAGTTGCCGCCTCAAGGAAGAGCACACAATGATGCTTTGCACATCACCATGCAGTATGAGGATAGGGTGATAACAAAGATATTGATCTATCCAGGCTCTGGTCTAAACATATGCCCCCTCGCCACACTGACAAGGCTAGAGGTTGACACTTCTAAGATTCAGACTTGGAGGATGAACGTGAAGGCTTTCGACGGCTCTCAAAGAGATACCATTGGGGAAATTACCCTCGATGCATTGATTGGACCTGCCACATTCTCCATTGTGTTCCAAGTAATGGATATCCCAGCTTCCTACAATATGTTACTTGGTCTCCCATGGCTTCATATGGCAGGAGCGGTGTCCTCTACTCTGCATCAATGCCTCAAGTTTGAATAGGACTATCAAGAGGTGGTGGTCCATGGTGAAAAGGGGCACTCTATATACGCTGTGGAAGGAAAAGAGAGATTGGATGGAGAAATATTCCACACACTGGAAATGGTGGGATTTGTTAGAGAGGGACCATGGTGGAGCAGCACGATCATGAATATGTTGCTTCGCTCAGGGTTCGTACCTAATGGCGGCTTGGGGAAAAATTTGCAAGGCATAATGGAACCAATACAGATACAATCACAGGAGACCATGTTCGGGTTGGGTTATCTTGGCACTGCACAAGAGTACAAAGATTGGAAGTCACCCGTGGGCGGATTCTATTATCCTTCACTAGGACCGATACTGTCATTGCATCAGACTTTTATCTCAGCGGGATTTCTTGATGATGGTGAAGATGATGTGCTAGAAAGCTTAAGAGGTCTATTCCTGACAGAAGAGAGATGTAACGTCATCATCGATGAGGGGAGAGGAGGAGTTCCTAAACAGAGCAATCAGCCCAAAGCCACTCTCAGCAACTGGACTGCCACTCCTTCTAGGGCCCGCCGAGCACTTGGCAAAATTACTTTTAAAAATGTTGAATCTGAGACTGTGACTTGTAATGAGACTGTGCAACATAATATAAGTGAACTGGAAGAGGTAGAAGAAGCTGAAGTACCGAAAGAACTCGTTAAAAAGGTTGAAGATTTTGAACATAAACCTAAGGCAAACCTAGTGGATACAGAGGTAGTGAACTTAGGGGACTCGGAAGTGTCTAATGAAACGTACGTCAGTGTTTACTTATCTGAAATTGAGAAAAAGGGCTCCGTTCGGGTTTTGAAAAAACACAAAGACGTCTTTGCTTGGTCCTATGCAGATATGACATGATTGAGCACTTCGATTGTATCCCAAAGACTGCCCATTGATCCCTCTTGTCCTCTTGTAAAACAAAAACTCAGAAAGTATAAACCTGATCTGAGCTTGAAGATTAAAAAGGAGGTGGCAAAACAAGTTAAGGCTGGAATCATTCGAGTAACTGAATATCCGACTTGGCTGACTAATATCGTACATGTTCCCAAGAAGGATGGTAAGGTCAGAGTCTGCGTTGACTACAGGGATCTTAACAGAGCCATCCCTAAGGATAATTTTCCACTCCCTAATATACACATCTTGATCGATAATTGTGCCAAGCATGAAACACAATCATTCATGAATTGCTTTGCCGGTTATCATCATATTAAGATGCATGAGGTCGATGCTGAGAAAACTGCTTTCATTACACCCTGGGGGGTTTATTGTTACAAGTTTATGCCTTCGGGTTGAAAAATGCTGGAGCTACATACATGAGGGCCATGACTACCATTTTTCATGACATGATCCACAAGGAAATTGAAGTTTATATGGATGATGTTATCATCAAATCCAAGAAGGGTTCGAGTCATTTGGAAGATATCGAGAAGTTATTTAATAGGATACGGAAGTACAATCTGAAGCTGAACCCGACAAAGTGTGCCTTTGGAGTTCCTGCGGGAAAATTATTGGGTTTTATCGTCAGTCGTCGCGGAATAGAGTTGGACCCGACCAAAATCAAAGCCATCAAAGAGCTTCCGCCATCGAAAAATAAGAAAGAGGTAATGAGTTTCTTGGGCCGCCTCAACTACATCAGTCGCTTCATAGCCCAATACACTGTCATCTGTGAGACAATTTTCAAGTTAAATGGACGTCAGAGTGTCAGCAAGCATTTGACAAAATCAAGAATTACCTATCTAATCCTCTTATATTGGTCCCTCCTGAGCCAGGTAGGCCGCTACTGTTGTATGTATCTGTGATGGATAATGCTTTTGGTTGTATTCTGGGACAGCATGATGAAACGGGGAAGAAGGAGCAGGCAATCTATTACATGAGTAAGAAGTTCACATCATATGAGGCTCGTTACTCTTTGCTGGAACGCACGTGTTGTGCATTAATTTAGGCAGCCCAGAAGTTGAGACATTACCTCTCAGCATACACTACTTGAGAATGGATCCACTAAAGTACATCTTCCAGAAGCCTATGCCTACCGGGAAGCTGGCTAAATGGAAGATTTTGTTGAGTGAATTTGACATAGTTTATGTCACTTAGAGGGCCAAGAAAGCACAGGCGTTGGCAGATCACCTGGCCTAGAACCCCGTAGATGATGGATACGAACCCTTGAAAACTTATTTTCCTGATGAGGAAGTGGCATTTGTAGGAGAGGACATATCTGAAATATACGATGGTTGGAGGATATTCTTTGATGGAGCTGCGAACTTCAAAAGGGTAGGTATTGGAGCTGTTTTGATCTCAGAAACTGGCCAGCATTATCCGGTATCAGCCAAACTTAGGTTTCCTTGCACCAACAATATGGCTGAATACGAAGCTTGCATTTTGGGGCTTCGGCTAGCCATTGACCTGAATGTCCAAGAGGTATTGGTAATTGGGGACTCAGACCTGTTGATTCATCAAGTACAAGGGGAATGGGCTGCCAAGAACAGGAAACTCCTTCCATACATAGATTGCATACAAAAATTACGCAAGAGCATCCGGACAAGAATTATATTGATCCCATCCCTATTCATACTCACGAGCAGCCTGCATATTGTTTTCATGTCGAAGAGGAGTTAGATGGAAAGACATGGTATGTTTATATCCAGGGATACTTAAAAATGGATATTATCCGGAGAATGCCACAAGTATTCAAAAGCGCACTATTCGGAGGTTAGCAAACCAATTCTTCTTAAGCGGAGAAATCTTGTACAAGAGGACTCCTGATTTAGGACTGCTGAGCTATGTTGATGCTAGAGAAGCTTCTAGTTTGATTGAAGAAGTCCATGCTGGAACTTGTGGCCCTCAAATGAATGAATTTACCTTGGCCAAGAAAATATTGAGATCCGGGTACTTTTGGTTGACTATGGAGATGGATTGCATTCGTTATATGCAAAAGTGTCATCAATGCCAAACGCATGCCGACATGATTTGAGTTCCTCCCAACGAACTCCATGTCACCAGCTCTCCTTGGCCATTTGCAGCCTGGATATGGACGTTATTAGTCCTAACGAACCTACCGCATCCAACGGACATAGGTTCATTCTTGTTGCTATTGATTATTTCACCAAATGGGTCGAGGCTACCTCACATAAGTCTGTTACAAAGAAGGTTGTAGCTGATTTTGTCCGAGATCATATTATATGTCGATTTGGAGTTCCTGAGTCAATTATTACAGATAATGGCACCAATCTCAATAGTGATCTGATGAAAGCAACGTGTAGGCAGTTCAAGATCAACCATCGAAACTCTACAACATATAGGCCACAGATGAACGGAGCAGTTGAGGCTGCGAACAAAAACATCAAGAGGCTATTGCGTAAGATGATTGACAATTACAGACACTGGCACGAGAAGCTACCTTCGCATTGTTGGGATATCGTACTACGATGAGGACTTCTACAGGGGCCACTCCTTATCTTCTGGTTTATGGTACTGAAGTTATGATACCTGCTGAAGTAGAGATACCTTCTCTAAGGATCATTCAGGAAGCAGAACTAAGTGATGCTGAATGGGTGCGAGGTAGAATGGAACAACTGGCACTCATTGATGGGAGGAGAATAAATGCAATTTGTCACGGTCAACTCTATCAGAATAGAATGGCCAAAGCTTTCAACAAAAAGGTCAGACCAAGGCATTTTACACCGGGGAAACTTGTCCTAAAATGGATCTTTCCAAATCAAGATGAGGCAAAGGAAAATTTGCACCAAATTGGCAAGGTCCTTACATGGTCCATCGGGTTCTGACAGGAGGAGCACTCGTACTAGCGGAAATGGATGGTGAAGTGTGGCCCAAGCCTATCAATTCTGACGCTGTCAGAAGATACTTCATCTGAGAAGTTAAGAGAAAGTTATTTTTGTTATGCTTCCTTACCTTGTAATTGGAACTACGTTTGACCTGATTCCCGTTTAAGAGGGATACGTAGGCGCTCCTATGGAGTTCGGTCTTATCATAATAAAACCTTTCATTTTCCCTTATCAAGCATTGTAACTGGGGCAGAATTTTTGAGAGGATCTCAAAAATTCCATCTCAAAAGCATTACCATGAATCGTAAGACTGGGGCAGAATTTTGAGGTCCCTCAAAATTCACAACAAGCGACCGCTCATTCTACAAAATTTTCTAGCCGAAAGTCAAGTTCTACACTGGGGCAGAAATTTTTGAGAGCCCTCAAAAGTTTCATCGAAGCTGCACTCCAAACGCAAAGATGGCAAGATGTTGTGATGTCTCAAAACATGTCACGGTTTATGATTCAACAATATTTTGATTTTTTAACATTTCCCTTCCCTTTTCAAAGCAAGTTATTTCAAAATACGATTTCAAAGTTTATTTATTTATTTGCTCGAGCGAGTGCCCGAAGACAATGTGATAGCCCGCAGACACATAACAAGGAGGACAGATGCACCCAAGGGCAGATGCACAAATCAACCTCCCCTTTTTACAAATTAACAATTTTTCCTTGAACGCAGAACTAGCAGGTACAAATCCGAGAATTATCTCAACAGCAGCAAGACAAACACCGTCATCAAAATATGGCAAGAAAGCTAAGCTCTTCTATCTCCTCAAAGAAGAATTGCATTAAGCCCGACAATTACATTTGGCTCGAGAATTATATTTGGCCCGAGATTGCATTATGCCCGAGATGACTTTGGCCCGAGATTGCATTTGAGCCCGAGAATTGCATTTGTCCCGAGAATTGCATTTGTCCCGAGATTGCATTAAGCCCGAGAATTACATTTGGCTCGAGAAATATATTTGGCCCGAGATTGCATTTGAGCCCGAGAATTGCATTTGGCCCGAGAATTGCGTTAAGCCTGAGAATTGCATTTGGCTCGAGAATTATATTTGCCCGAAAAATGCATTTGAGCCCGAGATTGCATTATGCCCGAGATTGCATTGTGCCCGAGAATTACGAATCGCATTGAGCCCGAGAATTGCACTGCGCCCGAGAAATGCATTTGAGACCGAGATTGCATTTGGCCCAAGAATTGCATCAAGCCTGAAGATTGCCTTGCGCCCAAGATTACATCAAGCTCGAGAACTATGAATTGCATTGATCCCGAGATTGCATTTTGGCCCGAGAATCGCACTGCGCCCGAGAATTTTGATTGAGCCCAAGATTGCATTTGGCCTGAGAATTGTATTATGCCCGAGAATGCATTGAGCCCGAGATCGCATCGAATCACAACAAGCTACCATGGAACAAATTATTCAGAAGCTACCAAACGTCATGTTATGCCACTCAAAACAGATACGCTTTCTTTAATTTCTGCTTATCATGCTCCGAAGGCGTCATAGTCTAAAGGCATCATTTTCATGGCTTGCGAACATCATTTCATGGCCTAAGGATTTACTTTCTGCTTATCATGCTCCAAAGGCGTCATCGTCTAAAGGCATCATTTTCATGGCTCGCGGACATCATTTCATGGCCTGAGGATTAATTTTACGTATCATGACCCTGAGATATCATCGCTAAAGACATCATTTTTACCGTCTTAAGCAACCTTCCATAGTCTTAAAGGGAACCTGCATCATGTTTTACTTTATTTTTATTTAAATGTTAATCTTTTATCTAGTTATAATAGAAATTACAGGCACCGAAAGCTGTACAAGCCAAGAAATGAGATTAACCGTCGTTTTCACTTCCAAAACATAACTCTTATTATCCCTATACTGCCAACACTGGATCGTTGCTCGCGTCCTATTCTCAGCTAATCGTTTAAATCTCATCGACTCGTGCCAACTACATCCTCGTTCAGATTTTCAGATGTGCATTTTCTTTAGAAACCTCGTTCGTTTCTGAATCTAGAACTACACACGGCCTGATTCCCATAAAATCAGGGATATGTAGGCGACTTGAAAACCGAAGTCTCGGCCGCAACATTTTTGCAATCCCCTTTTGCTTTCCGGACTCAGAAGAATTAATCGTCTGGTCGGACAAAATTGGCTACTAGTCAACATTCCTTGCCCGTCAATTCATCCTTTATTCCCGAGCAAGGAAGGGGCAGTTGTTGACACCCAATTTTGACCTCCCTATACCACCCTCGGGCTATTATTTTACTAGTTATTATTCTTTTAAAAACTTAATTTTTCTTGCGTTTTGCTTTTATCTACCAAATAAATCACTTGTTTTATCATCGTCGTGATGTTTTTAAATTCGTATATAAGTTAAATATATAATTTTTTCCTTATTATTACTATTCTATCGTAAATTTCGTATAATATTACGTGTCATTAATTTTACGTATATGCGCAATTTATTTATAATTTTAAATAATATACATTTTGATAATTATCATTAATTATTTTTCATCTGCTAAATTGTATATGTGTAATATTTTATGTACTAATTATCGTTAATCATTATTTTATTTATCAAATTATATATATAGTTTTACTAATCAAATAATAGCTCAATTACATGTCTTTCTCAAATATTTTAAATTCTAGCCCCTTTCTACCCAAATTATTTTAAATCTAGCCTAAATTGGACCAATTTGGCCTAATTGTAAAGTCCAATTTCCAATTTCAATTGACTCAAACTGGTTGACCCGCCTGACCCGTCTCATCCGACCCGCTCCGTGACCCGACTTATATCAAATCCAATCTCAACCGTTGATCTAATATGATCAACGGTCGAGATCAAGTCCCCATTTTTCTTTCCTTTTAAACAAATATACCCCCTAACCCTAACCCTCATTCCCTCATTCTCCTCAACCGCCTTCACCCTCTCTCCCTCTCTAAACTCTCCCTCCCTCATCTTCTCCGTCTCTCTGCCGGCGGTGAGCATCGTCGCTCCACCGTTCTCCTCCAACCAAACGAAAACCCTCAACCCGCCGGCCACCCTCGCTGCCGAGCCAGCGGGCACCGCTGCTCCACCAGCGCCAACTGCCACCCCCAAACTCTCTCCTCTCTCTCTTCTCCACCTCTCCGTCCGGTGAAATCCCATGCAACCCCATAAATGTTACTGCCTCCGGCCGCCTCTGGCCGGTGGACTATCAACAACCTCCATTAAATCAAATCCCCTTTCCTTTTTGTGTTTCTCTGAGAGATTTGGTGTTACGGGGATCTCTTCCTCTCCGACGAATGTCGAACTCCGGCCAGGCGTGCGTTGCTCATTGAACGGTTTTTGTTAGAATCTGTGGATGATTATGTTATGGCAGATTATCACGCATACATTTTGGGTTTTGCCCTTTTCAACTTCGTCTTTCTTTTCTCTTGTTATCTGAGTTTTAGAGGTGAAATTAGTAGAGTTGGGCTATGAGTTTGTGTCTGAATTATGTGATTTTATGTTAATTTTTAATTGTGGATTGTCATATGTGAAAACCCCAAGTTTGCATGAACTTTCATTCGTAGCCTAATTCTGAAAATTAGAATACATGATTGCTCTGTTGTTGAAGTCAATTTCTAAGCATGTTGTTGATTATTGTCCTTATATTCTAAGTCAAACTTTTGGGTAAATATCCTTAGGTTGCTATCTCTGTTTTGCCATAGTATGTTCTTCATGTGAGACTGTAGATAGTCTGATAAGTTTTGAATTGTTTAGCCCTCCTTCCTTGAGTTTCGTTTGATAATCTTGTGATCTTTATTGACCAATTTCATCATGTGAAAGCCCTGAAATCCGTTTGATTGATTATGTGTTAGAATTGATTTTTGGCTTTGATACCTGTTAATTTTTTACTCTTGATTGAGATATTGTGATATATTCTCTAAGATGCACTTTTTCTCTCCTTAATTGATTTGGGACAGCCTTAGTGATTGCTAATTGATTTATTTTTCCTTAATTTTATTGCCTTTATTTAATTTGGATTGATGTTACTTGAATAATTATGGTAATATCGATATGATTTGGCTCCTAATTGGTTCAGCCCATCTGTTTTAAGGAAACAATCTCCCATGATTGATTGTCATTGTCATTGCCCTTTTTTCTTGATTTAAACAGCTTGTTTATTCTCTTCTTATGGTAAATTTGTGATAAATTGATTTGGCTATTGTAATTAAGGTGAAATTTTTTTCCTTGATTCACTATTTGAATTATTCCTTCCTTTAAATGAGTCCCTACTCCTATTATATAAACAGTCTCATTTCCTCATTGAGCTCAGACTTTGACACACTACTACTCTCATTTTTTTAACTTCTCTTCTTGGCTGCTAAAGTGGTATTGATTGCTAAGTATAAAGACTTTGAATATTTTCTTGTTACTTGCGGATAACTGGTTAGTGTTCTACCTCTGTATATTTCAATTCATATGCATGTTTACCTTTAGTTTAGAATGTATAATCATCTGTGTTTATCCATGATTATTTTGTGCGTTGTTTATAAAAGCATGTTTATAGGACGTAAACTTAGAACTTATATTTCTGTTTGGCTTGATTTCTTTTGTATTAAACTTCTGTTAGCACAAACCAGTTAGTTGTCTTATGTTGGCAGTTTTGTTGGCTTATACAATTAAATTTGGCTCTACTTTGGCTTGTTCTGTGGAATTTTGTGAGGTACGGAGGCCTTAGCGCATCCCGTCTCTTGACATAAGCACTGCCTAGGATCCTCGAGATCCTCAGGAACTCTGACATGTCAAGGGGCGGTCTTATGGGCTGTAATAAGGTCCTCCAAATCCTACATTGACATGTTCGACAGGTACTCTATTAGAAATATGGGTCTTATCGTGAAGAGTTGCCCGGGATTGGGAGATCTCGCTAGACTTATATATTGTATTAGTTCTGTTTTTATTATTCATTTATTTGGTCTGTAATAATTTATTGTAAAAACTTTGATGATGTAATAAAATACATTAGGGGTGCTATGGAGGAGGGGCAAACTACGTGCTACTTGCTTAATTGTAAACCGTAGAAATCATGCCTATAGGATCTCTATTAATCTCATTCATTAGAAATTATGCCTATAGGTTTGTTTTAACGTGTTTTCAGTGATTAGAATCGTGTTCGTAAGACTCGTTAATTTTCAGCATGTTTAATATGACAACTCAATCAGAAATCGTGTAGGTTTAGTATGTTTAATATAAAAAAAAGAATCTGATTAGAAATTTAGTTATAGGAGTTAAAATTTATTTTATTATTACCCTGCTTATATGATTTAAGTCTGTTTCATTATTTTAGATAAAAAATCATGTATGTAGGTAAATCAGTTTCATTTAAATAATTATAAATCATGCCTATAGGATTTAAAGTAGTTTCATTAAAATTAGAAATCACGCCTATGAGTTAGAACAGTTTCAGCATGTTAGTTTCAGTTTCAGCATGTTTAAATCTGTCAAATTTAATTCAGCATATTAAAACCAGTTTCAGCATGTTTAAAATCAATTCAATTTATCTCAGCATGATTAAATTAGTTTTTTGCAAGTCAAAAATAGAGATTATGCCTATAGGACTAAACAAGGTTTCGGCATGTCGATTAGTTATTAGTTTCAGCACTTTAAATAAATTAATCACCATATCTTAAGCCTTAAAATCAGTTTTAGTTTTTTCAGAGATCACGCCCAAGTTAAAACTTGTTTCAGCATACTAAATTATTTGGCTATCAATTTCAGCATGACAAACCGTTAGACATTATGCTCGGACTAAACAAGGTTTCAGCATGTCGATTAGTTATTAGTTTCAGCACTTTAAACAAATTAATCACCATATCTTAAGCTTTAAAATCAGTTTTAGTTTTTTCAAAGATCACGCCCAAGTTAAAACTTGTTTCAGCATACTAAATTATTTGGCTATCAATTTCAGCATGACAAACCGTTAGACATTATGCTCATAGGACTTAATTAATAATTTCTCTGCATTAAAAAATCATTTTTTTTAAAAACAATTTCAGCATGCTAAATTACCAATTACCTTGTTTGAGAGATTAAATTTGTTCTCAGCATATCAAGTAATCAGAAACTTTGCCCATGGATTTTTAATTGATAAGCTTTGCATTAGAAATTATGCCTATAGGTGCAATTAAATAAGGATGTTAATTGTGTGAGAAGTGTTAATTCTTTAATTAATTAAGAGGCTTATTTGAGATCATTATGTGCTACTTGTAGTAAAGTCCTCCTTGTTTTGTTTAACGCTTAACCCGTGTCTAATTAGGAAATCTAAGATTTTATTTGTCTAGACCCATACCCAAATAGTAAGTCCAAATGCCTCTTGGACGTTAAGTTGGGACGGGTAAGCATCTTAAGACGCATTAGTATTTTTTATTTGTTTAGTGCGCTCTTAGGATAATAATCTTAATAACCAACCTAGGTGGGTAGATAGACGGATATGATAAAAATTGTCCCGAGCAGAATAGACAATGACTTTGAAATTGTCTTCGGTAAATAAGCCGGGTGCTGATCCGAATAGGTTAAAATTAACCCAAGTTTAATTCTTATACTCTTACGTGTTTGGGATAGTATTAATTAAATCACCTACTAATTAGATCTCTTTTCCTATATCATTTTTTTCGAATTCTATCTTCTCGCTTATCTGATTTTCTTATGTGTTTATTTAGCTTTTAAATATTCCACATGCTTAATTCTTGCTCACCTAGTTTCATTAATAATTAAACTGGTTTAATTTATTGACTTCTTAAAAAATAGAATTTATTTGTATAACGGTGTAGTATTATTAATTCATATCGATCTTTGTTTATCACATAATTTTCTACATAAATAACGAATCCGTAAGGGACCCATATTTGTGGACCTCGAAAGGTGCCTAACACCTTCCTTTCAAGGTAACTTGAACCCTTACTCGATTTCTGGTGTCGTAGACCTTTAAAATTAATTAAAATTAATCATAGTTAGCTTAGAACGGTGCCCTAACGCGCCTTTAATTCGTTAGGTGGCGACTCTTCACTCTTTTCTATCCAGAAAGAGTTGTCACGTCGATGGCCCACTTTTCGCGAGAAAAATGGGGCGCGACAGCATCAATGACACGGCATAAGAGAGAAAGTCTCTATGTAAGGTATGTAAAGCTAAAACATCTTTCACCATCAAGGCACAACCTAGAGTCACATGTTCCTCCTATAAAGGTCGTCACAGATTATATGCTACTTAAAAGCAAAGCTTATTACTATTATAGGTCCCTTTCATGTTGAGTTCTAAACCTATAGAGTTATAACACTCTTTTCTAGTCAAAGAAGTCATATGTTTCACATGACCATACGTGTATTCAGTTGAAACTCGTAGAAGTTATAGAGCATATATGTCACATAATTTATAGGAAGTAATTGTCCATAAATTAACCATAAGTATACAGATCACACACACACACACACACACACACATATATATATGATTCTTTAGCTAAAGAAAGTAATCAATATTCAGATGACGAGCTATATGATTCATGAGTTGCTTACTACATGCAATTAGAGACAAGATGAGATTATAGCATACTCTGCAGTGTGGGTGGGTATTTTAGGGCCACTATGTGCGACGCTATTCTGTGCACAGAATTCAGACAAAGTCAGCTGGAACTTTCCATCATGAATTCCCCTGACTACACAGGCCTGGGGAAGACCTTACAGGATCCCTAGAGGGCGTACCTTAACAGACCACGTTATCTAGACTATGAGATCCCACACATAGTTGTGACAGTTGGCTATAGATTCCATATAGGTTTCACTGATTGTCGACAGTAGGCCATCATATGACTTCCTGAAAGTTAGTATTACAGAAAGAAGAAGGATGCAACATAAAAAGGTAAAGATGTCAATTAGGCAAATACTAGAAATTTGAAAAATATGTAAATGAATAACGCATAGGACGCTATATAAGGACCCTTGATATTGGTCATAGTATCAGGTTCAGATTCAGTTTCAGTTTCAGTTTCAGATTACATTTCCTGTATATGTATGCTCAAATTTTTCTATCTTTGATATTTGATTCAGTGAGCATTCTTACATGTCTACTTGTTATTCAATCTGCTTTACATACCAGTATATATTTTATATGTACTGACGTTTCTTTATTTGGGGGCGCTACATATTTATGAATGCAGGCTCAGGTACTCAGGCTAGCAGACATCCACAGTAGACCAGTGTCTTCCAGTTGATCAGTTGGTAAGCTCCACCTCTCTCTGGATCTATCAGATGTCTAGGTTCTATATTTTGGCTTTATGTACCTATCTTATAGTGGGTATGTCAGGGCCCTGTCCCGACTTGTTATCATATTCTTAGTTGCAAACTCTTTAGAGGCTTCTTAGACTTAGTTTTATTTTAGTTGTATAGTTAGTTCAGTTATCTATGTTTCAGTATGTGTAATCACACCTTGTTGTCCATGTTGTTGCTTATCAATTTATAACTTTAGCACGAGTTTAGTATATATGTTCAACAGGTGCTCGTATATCTTCTCGATGTTTGCCCCTCCTAGCTAGGGGAGTTACACAATGCCTACTAGTATATATCCCTCCTCAGTCTTTACTGAGAGGTGGGACCCATGAAGGACTTGTGAGGTCCATATACAAAACAAGCCAAATTTTTTGTCTATGGTCTTGTTAACCGAATCTTTATTCATAGTGATATATATAATAATCAAAAACGTCGATATAAAGTAGTAGCACAAAAAACAAATTTCTTACGATATCACATTTAGTAACTTCCAAGATTATAACTTTATAGGATGAGTATGAATACGAAAGTGAAATGAAGCTAGATGCAACAAATATTCCCAAGAATCTCAAAATCAAAAATAATCCATGAATACGAGCCGCAATATCAAGTCAGGAAACTAAGTTCCTTGTCACCCAAAATAATATAAGCCCTGATTTGGTCATTACAATGATAATCTATTTTATTTGGTATTCAAATCCATAATTTCACCCAATTCATAGCATGCTTAATATAATAAGTCCCCACCCAAGTAAAGTCTGAAGTCTCTACTTGATCACACCTGATCCTTTCCTTTTCAAATGGATTTCGCACGTAATCAATCCATCAATAACAAGTTCTACGTGTAAAGATGAGTTCAACAATATCAATATTGCTAAGGTTCTAATCTGGGTTCAAAAAGTCAACCCCGAGTCCACAAGAAAAAAATTAGAATTTTAAAAAAAAATTAATTTAGCTAAAGCTTAAGGAATTTAAATATGAAATTTCATTGAATACAGAGCTAAATCGAGCTTGAAATCATCAATTTATCAAACTTTATCTTTATTGGAAAACCCCCAAATTCTCAAGTTGGAAAATCAAGATTTAAATGTGAAATCATAAAATAATCATTGAAAAAATATATAAAAGTAGTATAAGAAGCTTAACTAATGAAGAAATCTCGAAAATCCCCTTTAAAATTGCTCAAAATCAAGTTTTCAAGCTCCAAAACTTAGATAAGGAAGAAATAGAATGAAAGAGGAAAATTCAGTAGTTAATTACTAGAGGTTCCGCAGGTATGGGTCATTCATCGCCATAGCGACGTCATCGTAGAAGAGGGATTTTTTCAGCGGCAAAACCTATTAATTAAGTGAACCTCACCATCACGAAGAAATAACCGCTACTGCAGCTCTGCAACAGCGACAAAAAATTTGCATGTGTGGCACCGCTGTTGTGGAAATCTTCCCGCAAGAGCGGAGGTCCCTAATTTCCCCCGACCCTGTAGGCGCGACATAAGACCACTGGAGCGGCTCCGCGGCTGCAGACTAAGTCTGCTGGAACGATCTTGACCCTGTTAACTAAACATCGTAGGTGTATATCGCACGTGCGGATCAAGGACCGCTGGTGTGACGCACCAGATACTAGCAACACTAAAAACCTCTCAAAACTTGGAATCAACCCTAGAAACTCACCCGAAATTCCACGAATACAAACTAAATATACTACTAGACTAAAATTAATATTAAAAATTTAATGGAATCATCAGATTCACCAACCGAGATCGTTAACAATAAATTCTAACTGAAGTCAACACTAGGCCAAAACTTCCAACTTTCTAACCAACTACGCAAAACGCATCTAAATGCCTCGGGACCCAAACCAACAGCTCTACTAGCCCAAAATGATATTCTAGAGCTAACGAAATTGGTAAAATTCTCATACGACATCTAAATCTTCAAATGTTGACCAAAGTTAACCACATCAATTTTAAAACCTTCAAAAATAAAAAATTCACATAAAACTCAACGAAACACCTCAGAAATCGTGTTATCCACTCATGCAGATCACACATACCATAATACAACTACGAAAAAAGATAAAATAGTTAAAACGCATAAAAATCTAAAAATCACTATGAGGATTATTACAATACGCATCAATAAATGCTGGCAAAACATAAATAGTATAAGCAAACTAA
Source organism: Jaltomata sinuosa (assembly GCA_003996215.1). Classification (NCBI taxonomy): domain Eukaryota; kingdom Viridiplantae; phylum Streptophyta; class Magnoliopsida; order Solanales; family Solanaceae; genus Jaltomata; species Jaltomata sinuosa. The sequence continues at coordinate 73,053 of QJPP01004841.1, forward strand.
CTAATCAATATTTCGTATTTCTGAAATATTTTTATGAAAATTGTCAAACTACTAATATAATTAATCTTTTTCATGGGGCTTGGAAAGTTTCATTCACTATTTCATTTTTACTTGTTCATTTTAGACTTTATATGCCCCTTAAAAAAAATTAATATAGGTATTTTGCCACAATATTCATATTAATTGATGTATAGTCTTACGTCTTGAAAAATAATTTGAGAAATAAGTAAGTAATGTTAAGGATAAATTAGAAGAAAAAAATTATCTTTTCTTGATATGTTAAAATTGATAAGCAAAAGTGACAAATCTATTTTTGAAATACTGGATAAGCTAAGTAAAAGTAACTGGAGGGAGTAATTTCTGGTTTATGTAAAATTCTTTTTATTTAATTAAGGTTAAACTTGAAAGAACATCATTAATGACTTCTTGATTATGTAAAATATCACTGATTAAAATAAAATACAAGAATAAAAATACCACTTGTTTTGAAACAGATGGAGTATTTTATTATTCTATTACTATAATTTTGTATAATGATCAAATATGCAAGTAAAAATAAAATTTAAAAATAAATAAAATGATATATGATATAATATGCTTAACAAATGAGGAAGAATAAATTGATCCCATAATATAAAAAAGAAAATATAACATGAATGAGTTTGCATGGGTGTGTAATACTTCCTGATACGTGGAATAAAATTGTGGGTCAAAGAAATTAGACCTTTTAGAATTTCATCTTAATTAATTATTAATACTAAAATTAGAGTTTTGCCCATAAATAAAGTAAGACTTTTCAAAAATATCATTGATCGTCTATACTATAACTCTTCTATATAATAAAAATAAAAATATATTGAGTCAAAAAAGCAAATTTTGGCATTCGGTATCATCCTCACCCCACGCTTTCATTTTCTTTCGTTTGGATACTTTTCTTGTTCTCATCAACTATGCGTTGGATTAGAGATAGACTGCTAAAATTCAACTTGCTTGGAGTCTACATCCTTCTATGATCGAGCTTGACTGCCAAATTTATATCTTGTTTGGTATATAATTTTGTTTTATATAAATTTAAAATGTTAAATACGATGTTTGATTAACAGTTTAAAATCTCTCATAATTAATACGTATATAAGTTATGAGAAATTTATATATAATTTTATAAAAGATAAAAAATAAAATAATCAATTAATATATGAATAACTAAATCTTAAATAACTATACTATGTTAATTAATTCTTGTATAACTAATAATATGTATGTTCATTACTAATATTTGTATTAATCTAACCAGTAACCAAATGATCCCTAAAGAATTGGAATTCTGAAAAGAAAATGAAAGTAACTGAAATAAGAAAATATTAACGTATGCCCACTATATTTTGATAAATTCACCTATCTTTTTAATTTGAGTTGGGGCTCATTAGGCCGTCTTGTTTCAACTTCAGTTTCGAAGATTTTGATTTGAAAATTGTGCTGATTTATGATATTTGAACAAAATTTTAATTTCAATTTGAAATTTTATTTTCAAGTCTTAGATGTTTTAATATATTGTTTATGAATTATTATGTGCTCATTTGATAAAATTGTATAAGAATTGGGGATGTTTTGATAATTTTCACAAATTGTGAGATTTTTATATTTATGAGAAAAGTACAACTTTTGATATTCAAATTGTGTGTCCAAATAAAATTTGAACCTGATTTCAAATCATTATCTAAACGCCTGCTTAAACCAATCTTTGGTGGGTTATGATTCCACCAGTTTATCGATTCAATTTGCTTTCTCTGGCATAAATTTTGAAACTTGTACTTATATTAGAACTATTTCCTCTGCTTTAAAATACTTGTCACAATATTATTCCCTAATATTCCCTTTCGTTTCGTATTTGCAGTTCACCATTTTGGTTTCAACATATATTACCAGTTACCACTATGTATTTCTCTCCACTTTTCTACTTGGTTGACTCTTTCTTTTCGATTAAATTGTTGTGCTCCTTAACTAAATCAACTTTTAAAAAAATTAATCTTTGTACCTTCAACTAAATTAACCTTAAAAAAAAACTCTTTGAAAATTTTCGTTCTACATTTCAAGAATTTAAATCAAACTTGAAGGGAACCTCAAAAAGAAAAATGTTGGACAAGAAACTTAAATAAAATTTATATATGCAATGAGGTATGTGTTTGTCTTTATAGGAATTTAATTTTTATACTGATGTTGCACTTATTGTTAAATTCTTTATGTAAAATCAGCCAAAAGAAGGAAAGAAAACAAGAAAAAAGAAGAAGATTAAAACTAAGTTAGTATTAATCTATTTATCTCTATTTGATTTCTAACAAATGGAAATACCATTTTTATCCCGCAAAAATAGAGGTAAGATCTGTGTATATCTCATTCTCTCTAGATTACACACATGAAATTATACTAGTATGTTATCGTTGTTGAAAACAAACTCTAAAAAGAAAAAGGGAAATAAAATACATAAGAGAAAAACTGCAGAAGTGATGTTGGAGAGAAAAAGAAAAAAATAAAGTACTTATTTCAGGACATTACTAATTAGGAAAAGAACATAGGGTGACCATTAGAAAAAATAATGGCCCAAGTTTGAGTCATATATTATTATTACTAATTGGGAAAAGGATATGGGGTGACCTTTAGGTTAAAATAATGATACCTCTCTCTCTCCCCCTCTCTCTCCCCCCCCCCCCCCCCCCCCTCCTCTCTCTCTTGCCTCTCTCCCCCTCTCTCTCTTCTCTCTCTCGCGCGCTATTTTTTCTTCTTTTTTTTGCTACTCTTTTTTGTTGCTCTTTTAAGAAAAAAAATTATGTTCTTTCTAATTGCTTTCTTTTAAAACAATTTGTTGCGTCCTAACGCACACGCAAGTGTACGCGATCGTACAAGTAATATAGGATTGTAAGTCCAGATATCGTACCCACAGGGACTTGTCGATTAACTATTTTACTAAATTAAACTAATTCTAATATTTATTCAAGCGTAAAATTCCAAAGGTGATGATTAACTAATCTAGAAATAAAAAAAGAAGTTAACTAATGAACAATTAATCATCAAAGAGCAGATTTTCACGTAATCAATGTGATAAAATTGATCTAGGACTATGGATCTGCTAACAATCATGTTTAATAAGCAATTTCATCAATTTGTTTGTTTATCTAGTTGTTGATTCCGGGGTTGATATTACAACTATGGTCTCTCGAGCCTCTAGTTGCCTATTCAAAATAGCATCACAATTACATCGTTGAGCGGAAATGTGACATCTTATTTTAAAAGCATTTATATTTCTTCCCGTATGAACCAAGCAAGGCGTTCTAAGTATATCTCTATCCTAGTCGCTAACCTACCCTTTACGTTACAAAAGAGAGGTCTTGCTCCCTATATTCTTCGTTCTATCTCAATGATTCTTCTCTCGAGTTCACAAAGAGATTATAGATTTATTTTAATGGTCGCGAAGCATTAAAATAGTAAGCACAAGAATATAAGAACAACTAATATGATGAACAAATAATCAAATCAATTGTCTACTAAACAATCATGTAATTAGCTACCACAATCCTAGAATGAAAAGCTTAACTACACATAGACATGAAATAATTACAACAAATCATCCAAAGAAAAACGTAAACTAAATAATAAAGGAGAAGAAAAGATGAAACCAATATTCTCCGGCCTCCACGGCGGCTCCTAGCTCTTCGTAGGTCAAAAGTTCTGTAAAAATCGTGATTTGAGATGTATTTATAGAGTAGGAGAAAAATAACCCCTTTTCCTACTTGGATTTGAAGTAGAAAAAAAGCTGAAAAATTTCTGGATATGCCTCTGGCGCGGCGCGCCATCCATAGCTCCAGCCAGGGATGGGGCGACGCGCCACCAATGCGCCAGCCCCATCCCTCAGTAGTTTAGGGGTTGGGGCGACGCGCCACCGATGCACCACAGTCCAGATTTTCTTCTTTTGCTCTCTTTTTCTCCCGGAACGTTGCTAACTCCTTTCCAATGTTGTTATGCTTCCGTTTTAGCTCTCTTGGGTTGTTTTTCTCCATCTTTTTCCCTGCAAAGCATCTAATCACATATATTAGCTCACCACCATGAAAATGCAAATAATCATAAGGATATACATTAATTTTGCCCTCAAAACAAGACTAAAACATGGGTAAATGAGGCAATTAGGCGTATAAATACGCCCAAGATCACCACCCCACACTTAAACCTTTGTTCGTCCTCGAACAAATCACTACACACCCTACAACATTTCACATCTTAAGAACCAATTGAACAGGTCTACTCACACCCAAGTTAACTAGACAATTTAACCATGACCCATAATCCACTCATCATGCATACATCAATCATTTTTTCACAGACCCTTCATTGAAACCACACAATTTCTAAAACTGACTCTTCATGAAAAATACGGCCAACATGATCATGTGTGAATATAGCCATCATTAGTACACCAAGTTTTCACCATTTTGTGCCTTCACATTTGAGAGAGATGTCCCTTGCTCACATCATACATACATATTCAAATTGGGACATATAGATAAGAAATTCGCTCACTCTCTCAAAGAAAGTTTCATGCATACAAGATATACCATAGGCTTGCTCTTAGTGTAATACTCTATTAACAAAGCATCAGAATTGTAGGATCAAAAGGACTTTTACAGGTTGTAATGTCGGCTAAGGGACGAGTAGGAACACTTTGGCCAATAGTGACTACTTTCCCTATGCACTTTAAGACGCTTACTTTAAAAAAATTCACTATTTTCCTTATATCACCTCAACTTCAACTTATGGTCATGTTTCCCTTCAAACTCCCCCTTTTTCTTTTGGTTTATTGCCCTTAACCTTCATTCACTTATTGGTATCAAGAAGATTAAACTATTTTTTTTGTTTGTTTTTCCTCTTCTTACTACCAACATACAAATTATTTTTCACAAGGGCACCACATCTAATTCTTATTCTTACCACAACAACCTCCCTCTATCTTTTTACCTTTTCTCTTTTGTTCCCTTATTCCTTTAAGTCTTTCAACTACAAAGTGCATTAGGGGCTCTTTGGATCAACTTAATATAGGGTAATCAAATAAAGGGGATAGGCTAAACATGCGGCTAGTCAAAGAAATAGGCTTAAGGCTCAAAGAGTCTTAACTAAGAATAATATAAAGGGTGGCACAAACAATAGTCAAAAAGAAGTGGCTTACAAAGAAATGTCTTGATCATATCCCACAAGTCAATACTATGTTTTATTTCATACACACACGGGGCAAGTTCTAGATATCAAGATATACAAAAAAAATATAACAAACACTCACCACACATGGCACAATGGTTAAAAAATGGCTTCCTAAGACTTCATATTCACAACACAATCAAATTGAATGAATCAACATTATTAAGCCCATCGTTAGTTTTTTTTTTTTTTGAGTCAAGTTAAAAAGCTTATGCATCTCTAAATGAATTTTCCTACTTTTTATACCTCTTTAGAGTGAATTACCCATGACATCTAGTGTATACTTAGGCGAAGCACCTAGCATTCAAAAGGCTATGGTTTCTAATCTTTCTTCTTCCTATGACTAATTTTCCCTCAAGACGGTCGTCATCCATCCATCGTTGAGAAAATTTCTCTATCTATGACTAAAAAAAAAGAAAATAAAACTACTCCTAAAAAAATAAAAATTACTCGGTTCAAAGGGCACCCCCTCGAAAAAGAACCGAAAAGAAAAACCAAGGGGTGAATGAGATATGCCTCTAACTAAAACTAAAAAAACTTTTTTTGTATTATTTTTTCTCCAATAAAATAAACTCCTATGGCATACTCACCCTAAAACTCATAGTTATCGGAAGAATCTCCACCCCACACTTAAAATCATGCTTTGTTCCCAAAGAAATTTATAGAAAAAAGAGGAAGAAGAAGGGTGAGAAATACTCCCTGAGGCCCACTAGGGCTGAGCTGACAGCATGTTTCTTTAATTTTGATCAAAAGGGCAAACGACCCCACACTTAAGCTTAAACCATGCTCCTTAGCTTTCAAATTCGGGTACTCAGACTTCCCCAAACCTGCAAAATAAAGACAAAAACACAAACGTGACACTATAAAATAAATTAAGAAGCTACACTACCAATTGGGTTGCCTCCCAACAAGCGCCTGATTTAACGTTGCAGTACGACGCCATCACTACACCACTTTTCTTTCCACTTAGAACTTATGAATTGTACCCCTAACTTTGCGTCAAACTTTTTGCTCCGCTCAAGGAGCGGTGGTATAAAGATGAAAGAACCAAGTAAATAATGTCGCATCTTGCACTTATTGGCCCTTAAGTGAGGAATGTCATTTTGTCTTTTTGGTGTGGCATATTTTAGAATGTAAGGACCTTGTTCCTCATCTACACACTTCTCCACTAGCTCAGATGAATCAATTTTTATGTCATCATCCAAACATAATGTAGAAAAGTGTAGAATGAGGTCCAACAATACCTAATTCCAAACTTGCATTATTTTTGACAAGCCCACTTTTATACATCTCCTCAACATCAGCACCAATGAATAAAGCATAGTTGAATGGATGAAATTCTTCTTTTCGCTCCACTAGTTGGCCAGTATCCACAACAATTGATGATTGGGCATCAGACGCCTCAACCTTTTTCTTCAAGTGATCCTTCAAGTAATGGATATCTGAGTCAAATTGGTCTATCTCTTGTCTGAGATCAAGTCTACCTTCTATCAGCTGTGTCGTCATCTTTGTGAGGTTATCTAGTATTTGCTTCAGCATATCAATAAGGTGAGCATCATTCACATCCTCCACTTCATTACCCCTTTCAATATCATAAACAACAGAAGAATTATAATAGGGGCTTAGGGAAGGGGAATAAGAGTTAGGACAACCATTCGAATGCCCATCCTGACCACCACATATATGACATACATTAAATTCAAAGGATTGGGTAGGTGCACACCACCCGCCCTTTTGAATATAATGGCAATTGAAACCCAGGTGGGGTCCTCCACAATACTGACAAGTATTACCAACATATGAATAGTACTGATCCTTCAACCAATCTTTATCCCTGGATGTCATGTTAAGAGGAGTATCAGAAAAAGAAAAAAAACTATCTATAAAAGAAAATAAAATATGTACAAAAACTTAAATAAATAAATAAAAAGTCTAATATAGATAAATAATTAATTTCTAAGTCCCCAGTAACGGCGCCAAAAACTTGTTGCGTCCTAACGCACATGCAAGTGTACGCGGTCGTACAAGTAATATAGGATTGTAAGTCCAGATATCGTACCCACAGGGACTTGTCGATTAACTATTTTACTAAATTGAACTAATTCTAATATTTATTCAAGCGTAAAATTCCAAAGGTGATGATTAACTAATCTAGAAATAAAAAAAAAATTAACTAATGAACAATTAACCATCAAAGAGCAGATTTTCACGTAATCAATGTGATAAAATCGATCTAGGACTATGGATCTGCTAACAATCATGTTTAATAAGCAATTTCATCGACTTGTTTGTTTATCTAGTTGTTGATTCCGGGGTTGATATTACAACTATGGTATCTCGAGCCTCTAGTTGCCTATTCAAAATAGCATCACAACTACATCGTTGAGCGGAGATGTGACATCTTATTTTAAAAGCATTTATATTTCTTCCCGTATGAACCAAGCAAAGCGTTCTAGGTATATCTCTATCTTAGTCGCTAACCTACCCTTTACGTTATAAAAGAGAGGTCTTGCTCCCTATATTCTTCGTTCTATCTCAATGATTCTTCTCTCGAGTTCACAAAGAGATTATAGATTTATTTTAATGGTCGCGAAGCATTAAAATAGTAAGCACAAGAATATAAGAACAACTAATATGATGAACAAATAATCAAATCAATTGTCTACTAAACAATCATGTAATTATCTACCACAATCCTAGAACGAGAAGTTTAACTCCACATAGACATGAAGTAATTACAATAAATCATCCAAAGAAAAACGTAAACTAAATAATAAAGGAGAAGAAAAGATGAAATCAATATTCTCCGGCCTCCAAGGCGGCTCCTAGCTCTTCGTAGGTCAAAAGTTCTGTAAAAATCGTAATTTGAGATGTATTTATAGAGTAGAAAAGGAAAATAACCTCTTTTCCTACTTGGATTTGAAGTAGAAAAAAAACTGAAAAATTTTCGGGTATGCCTCTGGCGCGGCGCGCCACCCATAGCACCAGCCAGGGCTGGGGTGACGCGCCACCAATGCGCCAGCCCCATCCCTCAGTAGTTTGGGGGCTGGGGCGACTCGCCACCAATGCGCCACAACCCAGATTTTCTTCTTTTGCTCTCTTTTTCTCCCGGAACGTTGCTAACTCCTTTCCAATGTTTTTATGCTTCCGTTTTAGCTCTATTGGGTTGTTTTTCTCAATATTTTTCCCTGCAAAGCATCTAATCACATATATTAGCTCACCACCATGAAAATGCAAATAATCATAAGGATATACATCAATTTTACCCTCAAAACAAGGCTAAAACATGGGTAAATGAGGCAATTAGGCGTATAAATACGCCCAAGATCACCATCAAATACATTTTTTTAGAGTTTCTTATTTTTTACGCAATATGATGGAGATAGTTAAAGATGAAGAGCAAATTTTACTTCTCCTTTTCAATTTCTTCCTCAGTAATTAGAGAAATGAAGGTTGTATAGGATGTGTGTAGAAACTGTATAATTGTTGTATAGAATACATATCTATATAAGATTTTAATAGAAACTGTATAGAAACTGTATAGAAACTGTATAATTGTTGTATAGAATATGTTTTGTATATAATGTGTATAAAAATTATATTATTGTTGTATATATATAATATATATCTATATAGGATATGTATAAAAATTGTATAATTATTATATATAATATGTATTTGTATTTGGTATGAAAGATACATGTATCTACAATCAAAGATACATGTATCTCATATCAAAGATACATGTATATGCTATCAAATAGGCATTGATATATTTTTTTATTGTATTTGAAAATTACACTCATTTTGTATTTAATTGTTCAAAAAAGAGAGAGTAACATTTACAATGCTACAAAATTGTGTTTGATTATTAAAAAAAAAGAGCAACAATTAGAAGATATTTTTTTTAAAAAAAAAAAGAGCAACAGAAAAAAAAGCAACAAAAAATAAATACATATTCTATTGAAGAAAATAAGAAAGACTACAAAATTATATTTGATTATTAAAAAATAGCAATTAAAAGAGTAAAAAAAAGATTTTCAAAAAAAAGAACATCGAAAAACAAAAATAAAAATAAAAATAAAAATAAAGAAGATAAGAGCAACAGAAACAAAAAGCAGCGAAAAGAAATAAGAGCAAAGGAGTGAAAGTCAAAAAAATTGACTACAAAATAGGATATAACTTTTTAGGGGCCATTGATTGTCAACAATTTTGACCTGATGGCTATTTGTGTCCTTGTTTTCTTACTAATTTTTATTGTGTCTTAAATCTTGTTATGTTATTTAAATTTATGCAATTAAATAACCTGCATAAATAAATTATATCGAGAGTGTGAATGGAAGAACAGGGGGGGGGGGGAGGGGGGAGAGAAATGTTATAATTGAGTGGAACCATAATATGCACTTTGTCAATGAAAAGGAATTCCTGTGCAACATGACTTATCCATCATAAAAAATTTCGATGTCAGAAGATGAAGGTTGAGTAGTCAGGGTCATATTAATTAGCTGAGGGATCAAATTGGGGTGGGGGGAGGTGGAGCCGAAATTATACTATATATATTAGAGTTTAAGTTTTGTGTATTATCAGTGTACAAATTATTCTACAGTATCAGGCAAATTAAGTAATTACCATCAAATTTATTACTAATTAAAATTTAGAAAAACATATTAAATGTAGAATCCTAATTGTACTTTAAGGGGCCGTTTGGTAGGGACTAGTGCGTAGAAGAATAGTGTTGAATATAGTGTATTACTAATATTGGTATTAGTTATGCTTGTATTAGTTATGCTGAGATTATTTTTTTACGCAGTGTTTGGTTTAGTGTATTAAAAATAACATGCATTACATAATTTCTTAAGAAATTATTTATTTACAAAAATACCCTTCACAAATATGGTGGAAAGGATGTGGAATAGGTTTTGAGAAAAAATTGTGTCTTTAATCATGCTAATATAAGCATTAAACTCTTTGCATTACTAATATCATGAATTTTGATGTATTAGTTATACATACCTTAATATCAAAGAGAGTGTATAACTAATGCAAAAAAATGTACCAAACAAGGTACTAGCTTAGCTGTCAATACGGGTTGGTCAAGCCCATTTGGACTTTAAAATTTGACAGACCAGGTCAGACTGACCCACTCTGTGGGCTGCGGGCCTTGCGGGCCAACCCACTTTTTTTAAAATATAGTTTTTATAATCTTTTTTAGTTTTAGTTTTAATTTTAATTTAGAATGTTAATAACATAAATATTTACAAGACAATATTACATGGTGTTACTACTTGCTAACTAAGTCTCAAATTCACAAAAAAATAATTCTAATAATTTGCGAAACTAAATAACTTTTGACATAACACCATTCGAACCAAATAGAGATATTAATAAGCAAACTAAATAGTTAATGAGTAATAAACAGATAAAAATAGAAATATTAATCTTATTTTATTCCAATAGATCACAATGAAACATAAAAAAAATAATTTACGCTACGAAGGAGAAGATGATTGCCGTTGCCGAGTAAATCCTAAATAGTAAATAGTGATTCCTTAAAAATTTAGGATTTTGTATTTTGATTATTTACATATTTTATAAACATAATTAATATTTAGATATTTATGATGGTTTAAGTAGATTTAAGTTTGCACTCCTCTTGTTATTTCTAATACTCTCTTTTATTTTTACTTTTTAATTATTTTTTATATGACCCACAGGTCTGCTCAATCCACATTGCTCAAGAGTTAAGCTCCACAAACTAGTGGGCTTATCCGAATCAGGCTAAAAAGTCATGTTTTTAAATGAGCTACAAAAATCTTAGTCCGACCCTATCAAATTACAGGCTGGACTGGGCCGGTCAAACAGTACTAGCCCATATTAATGACTGTAATACACAAGGTTAATGCATGCATTACATTTTCTAATGAACTCTATCAAACGGCCCCTAAGTCTCTAACCAAATTAGTTACTATTTTCTTTTATAAAGTAAATCAAAATCTAATTTTTTTTCTTCATGTTTCTCTCAATAAAATCGTCAGAATTAATGAAACAATTCTTCATGTCTCAAATATTAATAAACTTGCAACAAGTAATTTTACCATGCTCCAAATTGTTAATCTTGGGTAGCTTCTGCTGCTGTAAGGACTTCTTGTTGCATGTTCTTTTTATTTTTTTCTCTAAAAGCTAATCAAATGAATTACAGATTTTTCTCTTAAAAAAAATTTAAAAAAATTCAAACTTACAAATAAAACATAAAATTCTGCATCAAAATCTTAAAATAAATTATGTGTGCTTCAATCACATTAAAGAGAGATGAATCTGGGGTAAAAAGACAAGCAAAGGACTATAACATGAAGAAAGAGTTTTGGTAGAGAATCGAAAGTCCTTACAATTTTGAGGAAAAGGAAAATCTAACTTAAAAATTGGAAAAGAAAAGATGGATAATTGACCTATGATATAGAATATTTTGTATGCTGACAGTGTACAAGTTGCCTAGAGAATATATCAATGGAGATGGGCCTAAAAGAAAGAGAAAGGGAATTAATTAGCACATGCCTCCATATAGACGTCCCTACGTACCAAGATTTTCAATCGCTTCCCCCTCTTGTTTCCTTCAAATCCAAAAATGTTTCCATCAAAAAAGAAAATCACACCCTTTGCTATTTGAATTATACATATAATAATTCAATAAATTTTTAAAGGTTAATTTTAGAGATATTTACTCAACTTGTATCATGTTACATCAATTAATTATTTTTTTTATTAACGGAAAATCACTCAATTTTGCTAAATTTATATATATAATATTATATATATATATATATATATATATATATATATATATATATATATATATATATATATAATAGGAAGGAAGGTTTTGACAATGATGATGTGGCGTTCTCTAAGGCCTGGATTCCTATTTATTTTTTTTGTTATTTTTTAAAGCTTTTTACCTAATTTTAAAATACTAAAAATTCACTTTTAGATTTTCCAAAATATTAAAGATGGCTACATTTAATTCCTTATATCACTCCTTTTACTTTCTTTGTTCTTTTTATTTTCTCTTATTTATCCAATTCAAGAAATTAGTTATTAGTTACTAAATAAAAGAATTAGTCACTTCCTTTTATATAAGCTATATAGCTTTTTTTTTCAATTTTTTGGGATTTCTCTCTCATTCAAATATTTTTTTTTTGCCTTTTTTCCTCTTATTTTTTCCTTTATTCTTTTTTAAGAAGCCCAAAAATAATTTTTTGTAACTTCTGATGCCTTGTATAACTGCCATATTTACCTCATTAAATCTCTACCTAAATGCACATTTATGTTCTTTATTATTATATGATTAAAAAACCTTGGCAGTTGCTCATTGAAGATATGATAAAATCTTATTGAAGAAATATAACAGTTTGGAGAGAAAAATAAGGAACACGGTGGTTTTTTTGGGAAAAAAAAAAGGAGCTCAACGGTTTTAAATGTGAAAAATCTTTTCTTTATTACTTTAAAAAAGGTTAAATTTACATCTCTACCAAACCATCAAAAATTTATAACATTTTCCACCATCTTTAACTTCTGTGTAATGAGTATTAATGCTAGAATACCAAAAGTTTTTATTAAAAGTAATTCAAAGGTCATTATTAAAGAAATATCCCCCCCCCCCTCCCCCCAGTCTGTGGTATCCGTATAGTGGTTTAAATAAGAATGAAACAAGAAAAGTTGGACATGACCACAACTTCCCCTCTCTACTAATTTTCCAATTTTTATTGTGTTTGTTTTAATTTGATTGTTGTTTTTACCTCCACCAAACACCAAATGTAAAAGTTTATTGTCTAACACTTAGATAGGAATTTTATGTCAGAGAAATATATAATTGTATTTATATACAATTGCTTATTAGATAATTAGATTGTATGTTTGTTGTGGTTGTAATAGAGATCTATGTGCGCATCCATTGTACATGGACATCGTCGATGAATTTTCATATTCGCGAGAGAGACAAAATTAGTGTCACTCAATTTTGGTGAACATTTTATCCTGTTGTCAAGTAACACTTTTTTTCTCTGATTTTTTCTTTTGAATTCTCTTAAATTACTTTGCTTGTTTAGTTATCTGAAATGAATTTTTATATTTTATATTGTTATATCACATAATTGAATTTGTGCAGGTTTCAACATACTCGCCTAAAGCCAATAATATTGTTCATTTATTCTGTTAAATTTTAATATTTTAAAGGAGCACTCACTTTTAGCTACATTTATGAGTTCTCTTTTTCCTATTTTTTTCTTTTTAAATTATGTGATTTCATGTCCATCAATTGAATTGAGGGACCAATTATCAGCAACAGTGCATGAAACGTTTAAGCGTAATTTTGAACGGTAATTTTTTCATGTATATTAATGTAATAAACTCCGATTAAAAAATAAACATGTCATATTTTCATCAAGGCAAAAATTAAATTATTAATGACTAAATATAGAAAATATTTTATTTTATATTGTTTTCTAATAATTTTATTTGCAATTAACAGGTGCAATTCCCATGACAAAATCCCTTTTTCCCAGTTAGCGACGATGGAAGCAATACATAATGACCCGTAATTTTATTCTTTTCTGCCATCATAATTTTCCAGCAAACAAAGAGCAGTAAAGCAAGAAAACAAATGTGAAAATTAGAATAGAACTTTTCTGCATTGGAAGCACTGATTCGAAAAAGTTCACTAAAATTTTGCACAATAAATTTATTTGTGTTTATATTTTCTATTTTCTTGTTTGTTTTGTAAAGCACGAATTTTAACATGGTGTATAATTTTATTTTTGTACACAATGCATATTATTTCTGCTTCTCATATCTTAAATACCTTGAAATATTGTGTTTTAAATGAAGCAGATCATAGAAGAAAGAAAGCAGGGGAAGAAGTTTTGATTAGAAGCTACATCTAATTTATTTTTGTGCAACATGAAATCTTGTGTTAGTGTAATTTTTTTTGTCACACTGCTTCTTTCATTTTTAATTGAAGCACTTCTAATTTACATGAAATAATGATGAATTTATTTTAAGAAAAAATAGATTTGGGAAGTTGCATAAAATTAGGAGATTAAACAAAAATATAAACATAAAGTGTAATATGTGGAGTAACCGGAGCAAAAGGAAAAGAAAAGAGAAAGAGAAAAATTGCAAGAAAGGAAAAAAGAGATTTCATATACACGAAATCGTAATTTAATTTGAGTTTATATTTTATATAATTTATTTCATATATAAAGTTGGCTAAAATAAGAGCTTTCAGTTATTTTATTTATACATCCTTTCTCTTTTACTACTTCATGTTTTATTTAATCGATTTTAAATAAGAAAAAAATTGTACTAACAACTGAATAAAAAATTAAATGTACAAATAAAATATTATACGTTAGAATACATAAAGATGTATTTGTATATGCAAGAACATTTATAGAAAGTTAAAGGGAAAAAAACCTATATACTCTATATTAGATAGAATATTACAACTTATACCACAAGATTCTAGTTTTTAATACCTACCATATGTTTTCTTGCAACATCTAGCAACTTAATAAATACAAAATAAAAAAACCGAAAAAGGAAAAAAATTAAAAAAATGAAAACACAAAATAAAGAAGAAAAAAAAGGCAGACTCAACAAATTCCCTTTAAAAGGGCTTTAGAAGATCAATCAAGCCAACAATATCTCATATATCTGATTTTTCCTTGTTTTATACCTATTATATCTAGGATAATTTTCTCTTTAAAAAAAATTAATAAATTAATATTTTTTATTCATAACTTAGAATTGTAAAATTAATACTTGTTAAAGAAAAAGCTTATGTGTTTGTGTATAAACTGTGTATAATTATATCAAATGTAGATATAATTTATTTATTGATTTAATGTTATATTAAAACTGATTTCTTGTTATGGTTATTGAAACATTCATGGGAATCTAGTGATATATCATTTTCAAATACAATAAGATAGTATTATAAAGTAGAAACAGACTGTGTATATATTTTGGTGTCACACTGTATGAAAATTGATTTCTAGTTATGTTTGTTGAAAGATTCATGGAAATCAAGTAATATACAATTTTCAGATACAGTTAGATAGTATTATAAAATAGTAACAGACTGTGTATAAATTTTGGTTTCATATTGTATGATAAATGATTTCAAGTTATGTATGTTGAAATAGAAATGGGAATCAAGTGATATACAATTTTAAAAATAGAATGGAGATATTTTGTGGAAGAAAATGAAAAAAAAACTCTGTTCAATGTATGTATACTATAGTCATTAAATTAATCAATGAATATTAGCATAGAGTGTCTTAGATAATATCACACAAAAATACAATTATATATACTTGAAATTATTCATTTTGACGTGATTTATTATAATCTATAATGAATTTTAGAAGAGAGAAGAAAAATATTTATGAATTGCAGAGAAAAAAGATTAATTTAGTTGAATAATGATAATTGTAAATCTCTAAATTTAAGCCTACTAATTTAATTAAAAAATAAAATTTGGATAAATAAAGAAATAAGACTAAGAGAGAGAAGAAAGATTTTATTTTGTAATTATCTTCCTTAATTACAATGAGTTATTTAGTGGATCCCATTTTAGATTTATTTCTTAATTAAGTAGCATTAAAAAAATTATAATTAAATACAATAAGAAAATAATAACTCTTCATTTGATAAAAGACTTCAAACAGATCTGATATGGGCATAATAAGGAATTTTTGCAAGTTATTAGTATTTAGCATGCCATTAAAATAAAAAAAATATAATTTAGCAATTATGTCGACATCTACATTGGAGACTTCTTTTTAAAGGAGATAGAACATACATCGAAGATACATCTTCACTGTCAGTGATAGGTACCTTACTAAATGCTACAAAGGAATTAAGAAGATGACCCACAAAATTGTATTCACTGTTGAGAAAAGAGGTACTGATGATATGAAGAAGTAAAAACCAAAGACAAATCAAATGGATGATTTGGTGAGCCTGTTGTTGGAGGGTGATAATTTACTTGGTGAATTATTTATTGGTTAAGTTTAAGTTTTGTGCACCTTTTGAATTTAAATTTTATACATGGATAATATATAGTTTTTCCTAATGAGCGATATGGGAGCGTGCTGCCTATATCAGATTTGTTTGAAGTCCTTTATCAAATAAAGCGAGTTAGATTTAGTATAACTTTTAATTGAAAGTGAGTCGGGATAATTAGTGGGTCAAATCATTGAAAGAATAGGTCAGACTATTAAATTTAATAGGATCCTAGGTGGTAGCCATGTGGAGTGACCTTATCCTAGTTGGATGGCCACGTGACTGCCAAATCATCATAGAAAATAGGATGTTAAGTTAGAAGGTATTTGTGGTCCAAAATGTTAACTGCAAGGGTATTTTTGAGCCCAAAATGAAATGAAGGGTATATTTGCTCTATTTCAAATAGTTCGAGGGTATTTTTGGCCCTTTTCTATAAATTTAATGGGATCCTAGGTGGTAGCCACGTGGAGTGGCCTTGTCCTAGTTGGACGGCCACGTGGCTGCCAAATCATTACAGAAAATGGGGTGTTAAGTTGGAGGGTATTTGTGGTCCAAAATGTTAACGACAAGGGTATTTTTGAGCCCAAATTGAAACGGAGGGTATATTTGTTCTATTTCAAATAGTTTGATGGTATTTTTGGTCCTTTATCATTTTTTATATGATTTTTACATATTTTAAGTTGTTAACTATTGTGATTTATAATACTTCTTACATAGTTTTCAAATAATATATGTTATTTCCTTTGTCCCAAGTTTTGTGGCATTGATACAATTTTGAAAGTCAACTAATAAATATTTAAAGTTGTTAATTATTGTGATTTATAATATTTTTTCTTTTGTCCCAATTTATGTGACATGATAAAATTTTGAGAGTCAATCAAATTTTTTATGTCTTTTAAATATTTTAAGTTGTTAATTGTTGCGATTCATAGTACTTTTTACATAATTTTTAAATAATATATGTTACTCACTCTATTCCAATTTATGTGCCATTGATAGAATTTAGAGAGTCAAATAAATTTTTTATATGTTTTTTAAATATTTTTAAATATTAATTATTTCGATTTATAGTAATTTTTACGTCATTTTTAAATAATATATGTTAATTTCTTTGTCCCAATTTATGTGGCACTGATAGAATTCCAGAGTCAACCAACTTTTTTATCTTTCAAATATTTTAAATTGTTAATTATTGTGATTTATCTTTTTACTTAATTTTCAAATATATAATAAATTAAAAAGATAAGACAAATAAATTAAAATGAAAAAATTAATGAAAAATGATCAAATGCCCTAACCAGCAGAAGCAGACACGTTGACCTCGTGTCTGCTTCAGCTAGTGAAACTCCCTCTTATAGTCTAGTAAATACTCAATCGGTGAAAATAAAATTTTCTTTCCTTTTTTTTAATAAAGATATTGGGTAAAAACTTACCCACACCGGGTGTATACACTAAATCAATGCAACTTATCATGATTAAGTGATTTAATGAAGTAATTATATACATTAATTAATCATAGTTAAGTGATAGTTGTATGTATTCAAACACATGTCATGCATCTATTAGTTTGGTGTATACACCCAGTTTAGGTAAGTTTTTTCCAAGATATTATATTTTTTAAATTTAAAATACTCAAAATTTTAAAGAACAATTATTTCATTACCAATAAAAGATGGGGCTTCATCATTGTGAAGCCCTAATGTCTTTACAAGCCGGCACCGTTTATCAGTTATAACCATAACTAAAATTAGTACTATCTTAATTTACGTGATGAATTTTGAAAGTCAAACAATTTAAGTTTGATCTTTAATTTTGATATAGGGATTTTCAAGTTTTTAAAAATAAAATTTATATATTTGAAAATTATATAAAAAATATCATAAATTATAATAATTATTAATTTAAAATATTTAAAAAATAAAAAAAAAAATTAGTATCAAATGCAAAACATGACACATAAATTAGAACTTCAAAAGGTATACGAAGGGAGCAATTGTATTTGTATAAACACAATATCTTCAATTTTTGGATGAAGGGATTATTTGAGTATGAATTTTGACACTGAAATTTATGTAGAGCAATTGTTGAAAGCTCATTAAATTGAAATGAATTCAGGTATGTTTACACAATCCCAATTTGAAACAGGACCAAACTCTTGTTCAATCACTAACACCTTTCACCAATTTTGCAACTCAAAGAATCTCAAAGCCATTAAAGTATTTTATGCACACCTAATTAGAACTGGGTTAATCTTCATCTCCCCTAATCTTCAGTTCAAACTCGCAACTTCACTTCCCAACAACAACCACCTTCAGACCTTAACCAATTTCTTCAAATTCCTCCAACCCAGAAACCCTTTGCTCTTAAATTCAATTCTTTCCCATTTTTCCCAAAATGGGTTTCATTCTCTTGCTCTTCATACATTCTCTTTCATGCATTTTAGTGGTATCTATATTGATTCATACACGTTGTGTAGCTCCATTACAGCTTCATCTGCTGTGAAAAATGTTAACTTTGGGCAAATGATTCACACCCTTGTGCGAAAATCGGGTTGGTTATCTAGTGTTTATGTGGGGTGTGCTTTAGTTGATTTGTATGCAAAGTCGTTGTGTATCAAGAATGCAGCTATGGTGTTCGATGAAATTCCTGTGAAGAATACAGTGTGCGTGAATGCACTTCTTTCAGGTTATTCTGAAGCTAAGATGTGGATTGAGGGACTGGCATTGGTGAGGAAGATGCCGTGTTTAAATCTGTGTTTGGATAGTTTCACTTTTTCAGCTGCTTTGCGTGCTTGCGTTGGGCTCTCTGCATTTGAATTGGGTAAGCAGGTTCACGGATGTGTTATTCGAAAAGTTCATGACGTGGAATCTGATGTGTTTCTGCAAAGCTTATTGATTGAAATGTATGGAAAATGTGGGTTAGTGGAGAAGGCTAGGCATGTATTCGACATGGTCGGCTTTAGATGTGGACGAAGAAAGAAGGATGTTGTTCTATGGACATCAATGCTCGGTGTTTGCGGAAGAAATGGGAAATTTGATGAAGCAATTAGTCTGTTTAATAACATGGTAATGGGAGGAACCAAACCAGATGGTATAGCATTATTGACTGTTCTCTCTGCTTGTAGTCACACTGGCCATGTAAATCTTGGAATGCAGTACTTCGAATCAATGGCATCTAGTTACAGTTTGGAACCCAGTCCCGAGCACTACAGCTGTGTGATTGATTTACTGTGTCGTGCAGGTGAGTTGGATAGAGCATGGAATTTAATCAACGACTTATCTTACAAAGAGAATGATAATTTCACTGTTACCATGTGGGGAGCCTTGCTCAGCGCCTGCCATAATTTTGACAATGTCGAACTTGGTAAATTAGCTGCTCAAAGGGCACTGGATTTGGACCCTCAAAATGATGGTGTTTATGTTCTGCTATCGAACATGTATGCCAGGAATGGCATGTGGAATGAAATTGAGATGTTGAGGGAACAAATAAAAGAGAAGGGCTTAAAGAAAGACATAGGACATAGTTTGGTAGATATCACTAGATGAGATAAAGGCAATGATAAAAAATAAGCCACATTCTTCTTCCCATGGATTTCGTTTAGTTAAAAGAAATGGTTTAAGAGGTATAACTGGCACAAATTTTGTGGGTCCTTGTTGATAACAATTTCGTAAGATACATAACTCAAAGTGATTAGAGCATACTGTAAGCGCAGTTATGATGTTCAAGGCGGCTCACGCATGGGAGTGCTTCTACAAGTCTGTATTTCAAGTTAGATTGTCGAAAGACCATGCTTCAATGTGGACTTGTTTCTTGAATGTGCAACTGCCGAGCAATTAAGGCAGTAGAGTGCTGGGAAGTAACCTTTAAAATCCAAATATTCCAGGACAAGGAAACCAAATATATTGATCAACATGACATTAAGCTAAATAAGGAGCTTCAATTGCAAAAGAGTGCCTCTTCAATCTCAATAAAGAGCAACCTGAAAGAAATCATGATTCTATTGTACAGGAGACATTCTTAAAATTCAGTATTCATTAAAGCTCTTAAAAATTCTGTTGGACTTAGGGGATGAACCGAATTCTTATTTGTGAAGCGACAGCAGAGAAAGAGGATTTGAGCTGGGACATGACTTTGAAATGCTTGGGCTTAACGAGCAATGTCAGGAGAGTTCTATAGGCTATAGCAATAAAAGATAATGGAATTACATGCAGGCAGGGAGAAGGGAGGAATTAGGAGGAGATAAAGAAGAAACTCTGGCAATTCAATGTAAAATCTGCGGCACACGCCAGTAATCAGGACTGCATGAAGCACAAAAGATGACAAGAACTAGCTCATCTGGAAGAGTAACCACAATCCTTTGTAAGTTTCCTCATATCTGAAGTATAAAGATTACGACCAAATATCAGGAAATCACTTACTCTTAGTTCCTAACTTCTGTGATGGTCTGGAATCAAAATAAAATGGGTCCTAATAATAGATCCATTGACATATAATGGACAGATGAGCTATATCAAAAGAAGACCAAACCGTATTGTGATACTAAATGTGCTGTCTCCTCAATGAAGGATGAATTTATTGCTTGTTTTGTCGTCATTGTGCATTGAGATTCATTTGCTAAGTTGTGGGTGAACTGGAGTACTACTAATAGTTGTTGGAAGTTAGAGAAATTGTAAAACAATAACAATAGAGAAGTTGTGGAACCTGATAGTTATGTATGTGTAAGGTGATCCTTATGATTCAGTTAGACATGTTCATCTTTCATGGTATAGAAAGATTCAATTCATGAAATAAGTTAAGTTTGATCTTCTAAAAACCATGTACTTAGATGGAATATGAGATATGCTGTTCAAAGGTCTCCAGATATCTCCAAGTGTACTACCATTGGCTACTAATGCATAACTCATCCAAATAAAAATTGTATCTCGACAGTTTTTCACTGTGAAAGTCTTTTATCTATTTATTGTAATAATTAGAAGATATCGTTTGATGGTTTATTTCAGTGCTGGAGGTGTAACTTCATATTACAAGATTCAGAAGGTAATTGAGCTTGATAGATGGACAACATCTGCATCTTAAACCTGCCTCTGATTGTGAATTTATTATAACTATATGTAGTGTTATTGTTGTTACTCTGCTAAGAAAATTTCTTTTTCATTTTTATCTGATATGTGATGTGCTTTTAATTTACTGCAAAGTGGAGAGTCATGAGAGAGAACTATACCACTGGACCGATATACAAGAAGAGAGTTGCAATAAAATGTTTCTGAGTGGAGTGATACAGAGCTTACTCCATTAATTATTCTTTGCTAGCATAATGAATGAAATTTCTTTTATTTCGTTGAAAGTCGTTGACAGTGTTGGTATAGAACCTCACTTGAATGTTGCATTCTGTTAATATGAATTGATTCAGAAGTACATTGATCTCCAGTATTCTGCAAGCATGACAATTTCTTACTATGATAGTAGTCTTATATGTCTAGGTTCAAGTGAAGAGAAATGCAAAAGAAAACACATAATTTGTTGGTCTTAAATGTTTGAAAAATACCAATATAAAATGAATATTTTGATGACACCAGGTTAATTTGTAAAATTATGTGTACCAAAAGAAAGAAGTCTCAACATATGTGATTCAGTGTTGTGAAAGGCGCTCGCCTTAGCGCCTTTGGCGAGAGGCGAGGCGAGGCCTTGTCGCCTATTACTGGCGAGGCGGGGCAATCTCGCAAAGGCGAGAAATGGCGAGAGGCGAGAAAGGCGACAATGGCGTCGCCTTTTGTTCTTTTTTGAAAAAACTGACAGTCAGTTTAAAGTTGAAAGGTAATATTAGGGTTTTATTTGCACAAAGCCACAAACCGCGACTCTCTTCTTCAAGATTTTCAAAATCTTGAAGAAGAATGGACTTTTAGAGTTTTAGTATTGCTTGTCTTATGAATTATTGAGTCATTCAAGTTCTAGACTTTTAGTATCTACTATCTACTTTTAGTTTATGAATTGAAATATTTGCTTATATGTTATTGCTATTGAGATGTTGGTTATTTATATATGCAATTAAATATTTTAATTTTTTGGTATTAATTGGTGCCTCACTTCAAAAAGGCGAGCGCTTCGCCTCGAGGCGAGGCAGACCCTTGTCACCTTTCGCCGTCCAAAACACTGATGTCATTCTCCTGATCTTATAGCCAGTCCTTTTTTTTTCTGTCACATATGGTTGCATATCTGATCGCTTATGGCTGTAATGGTAATCTGTTGCAATCTAATTTCAGACAAGATGCTTGAGTAAAAGGAGTTATTGACTGCTGACAGGCTTACTAGTTAGGGACTGAATGTGGATCAAGGCTGTTGCTTCTGTCCAACAGGGCTGGAGTCCAGAGACAATCTATTTCTGCACTGTGAATATGCTCAGAGATTATGGAGTAGACTGTTGGCTTGGCTCAATAAACGGAGCCATGGAACTATGGACTGGAATCAGCATCTAGAATGGATACTGAAACAAGCTAAAGGTAAATCCTAATCTGCTCAGTTCTTCAGGATGCTATATCCAGAATTTGTGCATACGGTTTGAGAGAAACCAAAGAATCTTTGAAGATAAACATAGAGGATGGGACTGCTTGCTAGAGCAGACTACGGATCCATTCTACGCTCTTTTTGATAATATATGTGAACAAATAATAGTTATAGAGAAATCTATATGTGTGCAATGGTCGGGCACCTGCTGGAACACAAACTATGATCCATCAACTTATGTTCTAAACTTGTTTCTTTTCCTTCTAGAGTTTGAAGCGTCTGTAATAGGATAGCAAGCTGTGTGGGCTCTGCTATGGTTATGTAATTCTGCTCGTGGTGATTAATGATAACTGTTAGTTACCAAAAGAAAAAAGAAGCAGTGGTCTGTGATTTTATGCAACTTCAGAAACTTAAATTTCTGAAAGTTTCTTGAGCTCCACAACTTAGCGAGTGTCACAGGGCGCACGAGTTGCGGCAGGTGCTTGTCCGTGGTAGAGGTGGATGCACACAAAGGAGGAGCTGCACTGCAGATGGCACAATGCCCATCTGTTGTGGCTCAGAAGTAGCGTGGAGAGCAGTCTAGAAGTTTCTAGAAGTTTCCAGAAATGCTCATCTCATGTAGGAAGGTACTAGAGTGCACAGGGTCTCAACTGAGCACTTGTAAGAGAGCTTTGAGTGACTGAAAACCAACAGCTGTAAAGCATAGTTGTGCATTTAAGGTTTTTATTCTTTCCTTACGCGTTAAGCGTTCTCTTTGATAATCTGCTAAATACTTGGCCACTTTGGCTTGTTTGGACTACCAAGCTATTTAAGGATTCAAGTGGCAAGCTTGCACGCCTGTGGGAGAGGCTGAACTCAGCACCTATGAAGAGAATTTGTTTTTGATAGGTTATATGAGAACAACGCCAATGAAGAGGGTAATCGGCTTGGTTGTTGCTCGGTTACATTGGAAAGGTTCAAGGCTGTGACGATAAGGTATGGAATGGAAAGCTGTTTTACTTTGGTTTTCTAAATTTCGGATGATTGTGCATGTGCTATCTGGGGTCATGTCAACTTACTTAGTTGCTGCTAGCTTGTGCCTTTTTGTGTTCCAAATCGGATACGAAAATCCGAATTCTTAACACTTACAAGATTGCTGCGGGTCCAATAGTTTTTCTTTGGCCTATGTTTCTGAGGCATCCTTATAACTCTTTCTGTCTCTCTCTCTATGATGCTGCGTAAATGTTTGTGGCTTAGAAATTGAGTCTCTTGTATGTAGGACAAGTCATATGGGTATCTTAAACTCTGTCGAAAACAACCTATGTTGGATGTTTTATCATGACAGAATCCCTCTTGAATTTGGGATTTGATAGTATAGATTGTGATCTATAATATGCTTTAAATCATGAACTAACCGGGAGTTAACAAAAAAAGAAAAAGTTTTGTATGTGGGGTAGTGGATGGTCTATTTAGTTTAATCTTGACATATTTCTAAAGGCTTTGCAGTAATTTGTGGATTCTTATAGTAGTCAGTGCTAGTGAAAGAAAGCCAACTCCAAATG
The DNA here is from genome assembly GCA_003996215.1 of Jaltomata sinuosa. NCBI lineage: Eukaryota > Viridiplantae > Streptophyta > Magnoliopsida > Solanales > Solanaceae > Jaltomata > Jaltomata sinuosa. The sequence continues at coordinate 97,397 of QJPP01004841.1, forward strand.
GTTGACGCTCCCATAAATATGAATATTCTCGTCGAGTTCAATTTTAATCTGTTGCTTGGCATTAAGTTTATCATTAATAGAAATTACTAAGATAAAATATCAAGGAACGTGTCTCAGGTAGACTTAGACTTTATGAATTATAGGACCATCTACAATTTGAATGAGGCAGTAATTAGAGCGTATGAATGAGGTAAGCATTTAAGGGTAGTTTCAAGTTGTTGGGGCTGATATAATAGGGCCTTACAATAGTCTTTACTACTGGAGAAAAACATTTCTGAAGGGACAGGCCGCAAGAGTAACATGGCATTCATGTGGTATAGAGAAGCATGAGTCACCATCAAACTCCAGATAGAAAAGAATTGTGGTTCATAATTAGCTTTAGGCATCGCTTCATTATGGTGTGTACAAGGAAACACTCCCCTCTCCCCATCTCCTTCTCTCATCAATTCCTTCTTTTATTATACTTACAAGGACACTTGACCAATTTCGTTTTCACTACATTCGATTTTCAGCTACCCGGATCTGGTCCTCTCTCTTTCTTGCATGTGAGTTGTTTTGTAGTTTGGTGTATAGAAAGATGACGAACTAAAGAGACAAGAAGATTCATTTTTATTAATGTTTTGTCTTGCTGATGAAAAAATCGCTGCTAGTTATCTTAGAGGATTCGACATAATTAGACTTTTTTTATGTTGTTGGTTGACATACCATTGCTCTTCCTGTCTCTACTCCCTAGTTATGGGAGAATTAGACGTTGGAGGGGATTCCAATTTCTTTATTGATGGGCATATGTATGATTCATGATTGGGAGTTTACTTGTTTATTTCTTCTTTGGCTTTTTATATGAAGGATATCGTGTTAAGGACTTTATAAGGCAATATGTAAGTATTTTTCTTTCTTTGGCCTTTCGAGGGCTGGATGTTGTGTTTTCTTTACGCACCGAAAGGGTAGGGGGTTGTCTATATATGTACGTATACTGTTTTACTTTTAGAAAAGGAACAAAAGAAGAAGACAGAAATGCTGGAGTGACTGTAATTAAACTGATAGCTCTGTGGATAATTTTCTGAGCCTTAGAACATGCAAATAGATACTAGTATCTAACCCCCTTTTCCCATGATGGACCCAAAGCTTTTCCTTTTTTTTTTTCTTTTTTGGTTGTCAAGGGGGGTGGGGGTGGGGGTGGATGTAGATACAGATGGAGCCCTTGATCAATGGGTTCAAATGAAATTAATATTTTCAATGCGTAACGTAAAAATATATGTAAATGAAGTCATACTAAAAAATTGCGATCAAATTTAAATTCTAAATCCATCCCCGTATAATAGGTGGGATTATTGGAGTTGGAATGGGCTCACAGTTGTGCAAATGGTGCTACTGCAATCTGCAAGGGAGGAGCATTTACAGATCTCAGTCCTAATGACTTCAAATGCTTGATTTCTCTCTCGTAACATTGTCATCAAGAATCCATAGCAACATATTCAGCCCTTCCAAACAATTTGCAAAATGTGTAACATATTTATCCTAAAAAGTTATATATATATCCATCTTTAAAAGTTGGTTGAGCTCGAGTTGTGTCTCAAAATTAGTGCAGTAGAAGTATCCTTGCCTAGTAGGCTTTGAGTTTGGAATTTTACCACAAGTAATTTAATGATTTACTGGGTTTGAAATCAATTATATACATATGTACATTTCTAGAGATTTTTTTTTTTTTTAACTATAATTGATTTCAACCCCTGTTTACTGAGTAACATATATATGGTTCAAGACAAATAAAGTTATTGAGTTTGGATGAATGTATAACTAAAATTTTGCATCCGCGTCTGTCCTCGCCTAGGGACGGTGGGTACCTTAATTGACGACATCCATGTCCTACCTTTGTCCAACTTCCACTACTTCTCTCCCTTTTCCTCTATTTTCGTTAACCAATTTTTAATGAGGAAAAATTACAACGTTGGACACTTTAATGTGTGTGCACATTTTGTTTTGCAGTTAAACAATCTCAAGATGGCTAATTAACAACAAGGGGAAATAGTTGAAAAATCAAGCTATATACAGTGGAATTACCCAAGTGGAGAGGAGGCATTAGTCAGTTCTCTTTTTTGTACTCTCCATCCGTCTACTTTTACTTGTCACCTTTAGAATAACATATTTTTTTTCATATTTTATTTTTAACATTAATTACTTATTCTTCAATTATTTTCAAAGACTTAAGACTATACATTAATTAACATGAGTATGATGGTAAAATAGTCATATTAATTATTGTTTTTTAAAGGGCCATGGGCGGAGCCACCTTAAGCAAAGGGTGGTTCGGTGCACACCCTTCGTCGAAAAACTATATGGTGTACATAGATTAAATCTTAATTGTTATTATAAGTGTATATCTAATTTAGCACACCCTTAACACAATTGAGAAAAAAATTGCACATCCTTCACTAAATTCCTAACTCTGCCATTGTAAAAAAATGTGCAATGAAAAATCGAGATCTGGTGATATTACACAGGGTCTTCCAAAAGTAGAACAGGTGTTAGAAGTGCGTTCGATTGATTCAATATCCAAATTCAAAATAGTAGACAAATAAAAGTAAACGGAGGAAGTATTGTACTTTTTAAGCCTCGTCTCAAAAGAGATCGAACAACGCATTTTTGCATGACTTAAATCTATAATCCTTTTCCATTTGGAACAGTTTTTGTGTCACCAAAAATCCTTTTTCGTTTATCGGAAGATAGGAAAAGATGCTTACCGCATAAGTTGAACACACATTCTCTTATGAGTCATAAGTTTGCTTAATTATTGGAAATGAGTTGAGTAGCTTTTAATATGAAAGTACAAGTAAATTCATAGATTATTTAACACGATGAGAAGATTGAATGTATCTCACGTATAACATCCACTACTAAAAATTACTATTTTTCACTGAAAAATATTTTGTGGCTATTTTCATTTATATTTTGATTGAACTGGTGGAAAAAGAAAAAATAACAATGTTTTCATATGAAAAATTAGGAAGTTTTTCAGTATTTCAGCAAGAATTTATCTTCCATCATGCATTTTCTTCAATGAATTGATTTGATAAAAAATAAATAAAAAATCATATTCTAGAGCATAAATTTTTCACGATTCTCACCGTGATCAAACTGTGAGAACAACAATAATGACTATGTAGGAACGAGTCAAAATTGCTAAGTCGGAGCGCACATGTATTTCTGCCAAAAATAAAGACTAGACGAAAAGAAAGAAAGAAAAAAACAGTAATTTTATTTTATTTTTTTACACAAATCTCATCTCATTGAAAGCCATTCATAATAACCCAAAACAACTTTTGGTATTCGTACTTCTCAGTACACTCATTTCTCCTCCATGATTTCTCTGCACAGCTTTAATGTACTCCCCGTCTCAATTTATATGATATAGTTTGATTTAACACAAAATTTAAGAAAGAAAAAAAGACTTTTGAAATTTATGGTCTAAAGTAAGTTATAGATGTTTGTGTGGCTATAAATTATTTCATTAAAGATAAACTAGATATTTTAAAGTTAAATTATAACCAAATATAAAAATATATCATTTTTTTAATTTTTTTAGGACTGATTAAAAAAAAAGTGAGTCGTATAAATTGAGACAGAGAAAGTAGTTCAACTACGTACTTGATCTTCATTTTACTTTTTTTTGGAAATTAAAACTTCAGAAAGTACTCCTTTGTTTCTAAGCAAGGTAGATTTTTTGGTTCAAAAGAACATTGTTAAACATAGGTTTCACTTTAATAATTGGCTGTTCCAACTCTTTTACTTTGTATACATCACCCCATTTAGTTGAAAGGAGAATTCTTTTTTTGGGGCCACAAATGTTCTAACAATTTTATACAGTTATAATTTATGAATAATTTTGATTTATAATATTTTTAATTATAATTTTTAAAAAATTGATAGTAGATACTTTAGTCCGTATATTTGAAATCTCGTAATTATTTCTTAAAACAAAAAGAGTAATTATTTTTTTCGTTTTAATTTATTTATCCTACTTTTTTTTAAATTCATTTCAAAAAGAATGTCGCTTTCTTTTTTTTGATAATTCTTTAATTCTGACTTTTCACCGGACATGTTTAAGATCACAATATTAAAGGACATTTAGGCACATTCTATATAACTTTAATTTAAGATCACAAGATTAAAAAAAATTACTTTCTTAAAGTAAATTTTCAAGACTTTTTTCATTGTTCAAAATAAATGAATTGTTCAATATTCAAGAAAATTGTGGGACTTTTTTTTTTTTTTTCATTTTTGCCCTTCCTTTAATGAGGGAGGTTCTTAATTATTACTTTACATTTTCTAGGTGATAAACTACACTACTTACAAAGTTATATTCATAACTATCTTTACTTTTAAAAATAGTTTTGGGAATAATCAAAAGGGTAATAATAAAAAATAATGTTTAGATTATGTCCTAGAATATTTTTCTTAAGGGTGTGTATTAATCACTTAATATGAACTAGAGGGAGTATTAAGTTAGGGGTCATTTGGTAGCTAGTAAAGAAGTAGCTTATTCATGTATTAATTTATGTATAATTTATACAACGTATGGTAGCTAGTTAGGAAGTAAGTTATTCATGTATAAAATTAATACGACGTTTAGTTTGGAATTCAGAAATCTGTATAACTAATATATGTATAAGTTATGAGAGAATTGGTTTATTATCTTATGCGAGGTAGAATGTGAAATAGCTAATACCCGCATAATTAATACATGCATTACTAATATCTGTGTAATTCTAACCAGCTACCAAACAACCCTTAAAACATGACGAACGGAGCCCGGAGGGAGTAGCTTTTAGCTAGTACTATTTCAGTGTCAATTATACCTTAACCCCTTTTTATGGCTCCTCATCAATTCTCCCAAACTTTTTTGGACAAAAAAAATCATTCGTATTATGTTATCCGTCCAAATTAACGGAGTTTTTGTGCAGACCAATGCTAAAGTAGTAAACCACATTGACCATTTGCTTAGTCACATCCCCAGAACTTCCAATCCACATGACTTATATGCCTACTCCACGTTTCCATTTGAAGACAAAAAATAATATTTCACGCTGTAATTATTTTTAATTGTTGATATAATTTAAATTATCGAAGTAGGATGTCTACTTTATATTCAGGCAATTAATTTTAATTATTATGAACAGTTACCGATAATTGTTGCGTCCACATGTAAGTGCATGAGGTCGTACAAATATATGATTTTTAAGTTTGGATATTGTACTCATAGGGATTTGTCGATTAAATATTTACTAAACTAAACTAGTTCTAATTATTTATTCAAGTGGTAGATCTCAAAGATGAATTTATGAATTACTAAACTAAAAATAAAAAGAAAATATATAACTAATGAACAATCAACTAAACAAAGAGCAGGTTTTTATGCAATCAATATGATGAAATCGATCTAGAATTATGGGTTCGCTAACAATCATGTTGAGTAAGTAATTTCATCAACTTGTTTGTTTATCTAGTTGTTAATTTACGGGGTTAATAATATGATTATGATCTTCCAAACCTCTAATCGTCTATTCACAAACACTTCTATGTCTATATTCCTATGATCAAGAGTGAGTAGACAAACGAAGTAGCTTCTTCCATTTTATAATCAAGTAAGGCGTTCTAGGTATATCTTTATCCTAGTCGCAAATCTAGTCAAAACAATTAAGGCGTTCTAGGTATATTCCAATCCTAGCCGCAAATCTAACCTTTATTTTACTAAAGAAATGATCTTACTCTCTATATTCTTTGTTCTCTCTCGTTGATCCTACTTTCAAGTTTGTATGGGGTAAAAATGGATTGGGTCGACTGGGCCAACTTGAGCAGGATCAGAAGAATATTAGCCTACAACAACGTCATCTCAAGAGGGAGTTCAACATGAAGAGGGGACTCCTCAGGCGAAGTCAAAGTAGCCCGAGAAGGCCATCGATAGAGATCACGCGCAAAGGACAGACAAAAGGATGGTGTGTCAGAATATTCAGTTGCGCGGGCTACACCCCACGTCAGAAGCGGTATGCTAGGCTGGCATCCTTCAACTGCTCGAGGACAAGTGGTGGTCATCCATTGGACACAGTGCTATTAGGCATAACAAGATGATACTATTCCTTCCACACCAAGGAATGACATGAACCCTATAAATAGAGACCCCCTCCCTCATTGTAAAGGATCTACTCTTGGCTAAGCTCAAACCCTAAATATAATAAAATCTCTCGCTTGATTCTTAAAATTTGTTCTGTATTTCCTTAGCTTTTTTCTAAGTTCTTACTGTTTTATTGCTGTTACGCTTGCTTATTTATTATTCTCGGTCATAGCTCACTCATAGTTAGGAGGACTAAGCACCTCGTCGGTATTTCAGATTTTTTCCTTATTTTTATCTTGTTGATATATACCGTGTGTTTTCTTTACGGTTATTTTCTTTTGTAAATTTACGTCCTTAAAAATAAAGCCAAAGCCGTAACACGTGCTCTTGACCCAAAAATAAATTTAACTGTCCAAAATTGATGGTAAACAAAGTTCACAATGAGAATATAGATTTATTCCACTGGTCATGAAAGAGCAAAATAGTAAAATCAAGAATAGAACAACTAATATGATAATCTTCACAAATCGAATCAAGAGTTTACTACAACAATCATGGAGCAAAACTTTGAACACGACCCAAACAAACTACACCGTTACGGAACAAGAATTATTGGCTGTGGTGTTTGCTTTCGAGAAATTTTGGGTAATCCTAGGACGAGAAGTTTAACTCCACATAGACATGAAGAATTTACAACCAATCATCCTAAAGAAAAATATAAAAATAAATAACAAAGGAGAATAAAAGATGAAATTAATTTTCTCCAGCCTCCATGGCGGCTCCTATCTCTTTCTAGGTCAAAAGTCATATTACAAATTGTGATTGGGATGTATTTATAGATGTAAGAAATAACCCTCAATCCTTATCAAACTAGGAGTAGGATTTGGATAATTTTTCCTCGTGGTATGGGCATGGCGTGTCGCCCCATTCATTGCGCCAGGCAGTGAAGTTTGCCTCAAGCTGGAGTTTTGGCCTTGGGACAGAACATCATTCAGTTCGCCAAGGCATATTTTTGTTCTCGTTCTGAAGTTCGAGGGTTGGGGCAGCGCTCCACCCGTTGCACCAACTAACAATTTGCTCGGAATCTTACCAACTTCATTTCATAGCTCTAACTTTTCGTCTTTTAGCTCCCGTGAGTTATTTTTCTCCATATTTTTTTCTGTAAAGCATCTAATCACATATATTAGCTCACAATCATAAATATGCAAATAATCACAAAATATACATGACTTTTAGCCTCGAAACAAGGCTAAAATATGAGTAAACAAAACAATTGGGTGTATAAATGCGCTCAAAATCAATAATTATACTGTAAATGATATGATATTATAATATATATTATTAAAGATAGATATTTTAATATTATAAAATATTTATATTAAAATATACTGTATGATCTTTCATCTTTCTTAGTGGCTATAAAAAATAGAAAATGATCATAGTATCTTTGTGTTGATTGACGAGACACACGATGAGTTAACGATAGGTTGGAGGTTTGGAGACAGACCCTAAAGTCTAAATGGCCTGAGTTGAACAGGATTAGAACATAATATTTGGAGTTCAAGTTCAATGATATAACTCATGTGCATGGTAGATGTGGATGTAATTAGGATTGAAACACAAGTCATTCTTAAGAAAGAAAGTTTTTAGTATCTGAAGTCAATAATCCAATAAAATAGGAGATTGACGATGATGTTACACATAGCATTGGAGTGGGGTGGATAAAATGAAAGCTCGCATCCGATGTCTTGTGTAATAAGAATGGTCATCAAGCCTTAAAAGTAGATATTATAAAGTAGTGTTCAGACAATTATGTTGTTTGGGGCAGAGTGTTCGTCGATCAAGAACTCGCATCTCCAAAAGATGAGAGTAGCAGAAATGAGGATGTTGAGATGGATGTGTGGGCATACTAGGAGAGCTAAGATCAGAAAAGAAGCTATTCAGGACAAGATGAGAGTAACCTTCGTGATAGACAAGATGAGGGAGGTAAAATTGAGATGGTTCAGACATGTGAAGAGAACTAAAATGTATAGATACCCCAATAAAAAGGAATGAGAAGTTGACCATACTGAGTGTAAAGAGAGATAGACCGAAAAAGTCTTGGGAGAGGTGATTTGTAACACTTCGTACCTTTGGGCTATGAATCGGATCGTCCATCATTCAAAATTTCACTTTTAAAAGGGCACAAGGCGTTAAATTTCACTTAGATGCAACTGTTTCTCGTACCTTGCAGGCCGCATCTTGGTCGTATCTCAGTAAATTCTACCAAGTCTTCTATCTCGGAGTTGCATTAGGACATACCGAATTGCATACTCCATCACATACTGATGACTTTTAACTAATGATCTACTTCAGAGTTTCATCGGGACATGTGCGCAGACTGTATATCCCATCAGACAAGGCCGACGAGATTTCTTTTAAAACTCATTTCTCTGAGAATTTTCATTCTATTCTCATTCATTCAAGCCATAAGCTAGTTTACTCTCCTCTTCTCAACACCCCATATCAAGGTAAGTCCCTCCCATGAATTTCTAAGTAATTTTAAATGATTCAAATATAGTTACAAATTCCTAACGATATTTTACGCCATAATCTTAGAATTTTCAAGAAAACTTATATCCAAGGTTCAAGAAGAGTTCTTATTGTTCTTTCCTCCAAAGATCAGTTTTTCTCGAGTATTTAGAGCAATTAAGGTATGTAAGACTATCTTTTACATATTGTCCTTCTCCTCATCACATTTTCATGGCTACGAATTTTTTTCATTAATGAGTTAGAACTTATGATGAAAACCTTATGAATTGATCTTCTTGATTCCTTATGAACTTCAAGAATTCTCTATGCTACTGTTCATCCTCTATGACATCCCTTTTCCATGAGTTCTATGAATTTCGTCATGACTTTATAATAATATAAAAAATTATATTTTTTCTTCGAGAACTAAGTTTGATGATTTCATTTAAGAATTTTACGCATGATATGACTCCTATGACTATGAACCTAGGATTTTCTCAAAAATGTAAACCTTATGATATTATAATATGATATACATAATTTTGATTAATGAATCATGATTCATAAAACTTATGATTATGAGCCCTTGGGCTAACTTATGAATATGATATTAAGGTAGTTAAATGATTAACTGAGAAGGCATAAGTCTATATGATAAATGACTGAAATCATGTTTGCTGATGTAGGTTTAAGATCATTTCATTGATTTGGGTGAATCTTCATATTGCCTTATGAGGCGTATTATGAATTCGTTGCTAGAAAAAATTATGTGATGTATGTACATATCTCATACCTGATAAGGTATGAAATGACTTAGTTAAATGGATCGAGATAAGATCTTATGTTCTCACATGAAGGATTATGTCAATTGTACTAATAAACTCTCATAACAAGCTAATTTTTTTATGAAAGTCATAACATTAAGACAACTAAATGAATTTTTGATCTCTTGATTCTTCCATGTCATGACTATGATTCTATTGGCTATCCTGTTTACTTTTAGTTATGTTCTACGTTTCATTCTACCATTTTACTTATAATTAATACAATCTCATATGTATTTATGCTTTTTTTTGCTGAGAGCGCTTCATTTTAAATAATGCAGACAGTCGAGCAACACATTAAGCTATTCACACCCTGCTTTTGTTGAGTCCTACTTTGCTTTCCGGGGCTTAATCTTTACATTCAGTATTTCAAATATTTGGCTTAAGTATGCCTAGTGCCTTGTCCGAGTAAATATAATTCAGTTATCTTAGAGGCTTCATAAACAATCACTTAGTATGTTGATATGACATGTATTTCAATTTTGAACTTCGTATCTCTTCATGAATTCTAATACTATGGCTTATGAAAAGTATAATTTATGAAACTTATTTCCTCAGATGCTTTAAATCATATACTCCGTTCATGTCTAAGTATATGCCCTATGTTCATGTCATGTTATGGGTACGCTCGGGTCAGCAATGACATCAGGTATCGGTCTTATTTAGAAAGTAGGCTCGGGGTGTGACATGATTAGACAGGACATGACTTATTTTTAATTTATCAAGGACACACTACTAGAAAAACAGGGAAAACCGACCTCAAAAAACCGACATCCGGAGGTCGGTTTTCCCTGAAATACCGACTCAAAACCGACTCACAAGACCAAGTCGGAAAAGGCTTGGTTGGTTTTGTATACCGACATCGTGAGGTCGGTAAATACCGACCTCCGGATGTCGGTTTTAATTTTAAATCCAAAAATTAAGAATTTAATATATATTTTATTTTCTTTTATTTCCGACTTCCTGAAGTCGGTTTCATTTTAAAAAATATTATTAAAAATATAATATACTGACCTCCGGAGGTCGGTATTGTTTAATTTCTAATTTATTATCTTTTTGGTGTTCCGACCTCCGGAAGTCGGTATTACTGAATTTTTAATTTATAATTTTTTTGGTTTTCCGACCTCCGGAAGTCGGTATTACTGAATTTTTAATTTTTTTTTTTTTGATTTTCCGACCTCCGGAAGTCGGTATTACTGAAATTTTAATTTATTATTTTTCTGATATTCCGACCTCTTGAGGTCGGTATTATTTAAATTTCATTTTCCTATTTCACTTGATTCCGACTAATTGAGGTCGGTTTTTTGGAAAATTTTATTCAAAAAACCGACTTCCTGATGTCGGTTTTCTGGAAAATTTACCAAAAATACCGACCTCAGGAGGTCGGTTTGTTGTCGATATTTTGCCATAAAATTGGCAGTAAATTGCTGCAATTTGAATTGCCCACCTGCATATTTGATAATGCATATATTCAACCAAAACCAGCTCAAATAGCTGTCAAGACGATATTTTTCTATATTTACGTTTCACTACTTCAAATTAAACTTAAAATACGATCAAACAATCTAAAAAGTGTACAAACTATATATACTAAGTTCAAAATGTCTAGTAGTTAGGTACAACACAACTACTCATCATTAGCATCATCATCCTCATCCTCATCCTCTTCACCCTCCTCACCCTCCTCACCCTCCTCACCCTCGATATCAGACTCATCCACTAGGCATCGACGTTTATCACTAGCACAATGAGGAATAATCTTTCCCGACTCAAAAAGAGATTTTAACTGGGACTGAAGCTCCGCATACCTCTTGTTCTCTATCTCCTTTGATGTTGCAATCTGTGCAATCTGCTCGTCTCTTTTCTTCTCCCTTTCGGTTGATGCAGCAAGCTCGGCAGTGAGCATAGATATTTTCTCCTTCATTACAGACACGATCGCTTTATCCACATTATCGAAGCCTGAAGATGATGGACAATAAAACCAGGGTTTCTTCTCCGCAAAAGCCTTTTGTGTGTAACCATAGACTGAACCTCTAACTACACTTTACTTATTTTAAGTCACTAGTTCAAAATTTTAACTTACTACACTTCACTATTTTAAGTCACTAGTTCAAAATTTCAACTAACAACTAACTACACTTTACTTATTTTAGGTCACTAGTTCAAAATTTTAACTTACTACACTTCACTATTTTAAGTCACTAGTTCAAAATTTCAACTAACAACTAACTACACTTTACTTATTTTAAGTCACTAGTTCAAAATTTTAACTTAATACAATTCACTATTTTAAGTCACTAGTTCAAAATTTCAACTAACAACTAACTACACTTTACTTATTTTAAGTCACTAGTTCAAAATTTTAACTTACTACACTTCACTATTTTAAGTCACTAGTTCAAAATTCCAACTAACAACTAACTACACTTTACTTATTTTAAGTCACTAGTTCAAAATTTTAACTTACTACACTTCACTATTTTAAGTCACTAGTTCAAAATTCCAACTAACAACTAACTACACTTTACTTATTTTAAGTCACTAGTTCAAAATTTTAACTTACTACACTTCACTATTTTAAGTCACTAGTTCAAAATTCCAACTAACAACTAACTACACTTTACTTATTTTAAGTCACTAGTTCAAATTTTAACTTACTACACTTCACTATTTTAAGTCACTAGTTCAAAATTCCAACTAACAACTAACTACACTTTACTTATTTTAAGTCACTAGTTCAAAATTTTAACTTACTACACTTCACTATTTTAAGTCACTAGTTCAAAATTTCAACTAACAACTAACTACACTTTACTTATTTAGGTCACTAGTTCAAAATTTTAACTTACTACACTTACTAATCAACCACATTATAATCAAATTAAAGACTAAGTGTCAACACTAGAAACTAGTGACCCCAATCTATAAACTTTTTCATAAGAAATTGTCATATAGCAGATAAAGGAGGCACCAAGCTCCCTCTCCATATACACATAGTACCAACATAGTTATCATTTGAAGGTAAGCCGAAGGAAGAGTGAATTTGCATAAATCAAATATCTAAGGTGACTAACTGACACAGCAATCTGGAAACAAGTAAATATATAAAAGCCTAATAAGAACAATGATATCATCATGAAAACTTGGTATTCAGTATCCTAAATTACAGTAACATTACAACATGGTCAATCAAAAGCATTAGTTTACCTACTTCCCTTCTTTAAACCTGAACCCTCATCTTTAGAATTTCCACCTGCCATCCTCGAATGAATAGAAAAGGTCCATATGTTTAATAACTTGTTCATGTAATAAAAAAATCATTTTATTTGTAAGAACTAATAAAACAAGACTTATATACGTAATCAAAGAAAGAAGAATATCAAACATAGTATAGATATTCTTGCAACGGACCTTCAGAATCAATCTTCAGTTTATCATTCGGATTGATGGTTCCCCCTCTAACAAATGCCTTGAAACCTGGCGTATTGTCCGCTTGGAACGACTCCACAAACTCTTGGTACAAACGAGCTGTTTCATCCTCTGCCCTCTGCAAATAGAAGACATACATAGTTAGCAAAATGATAAATCGCTTGACCATTAATCACCCTTACCATTTCCACAGCAAACCAAAATTGCTACAGCTCATACCTTTTTCTTTGCCTCTTCCTCTTCTCTATGCTTCTGGAAAGGTGTCTTCTTCCGAGCACTCATCTTCTCACCAGATACTTCAATTGGAAAACAAAAATTTTAGTGAACATGTTTCAGTTTGGAAAAACATCATTAACAATGTAATATTCCAATAACTAACTTGGAAGGCACATTTTTCCCTCTTTTGTTCTTCCTATGTTTGTAGTAGCAACAAGGGTTCTTGACTATGTCATGCTACCTTTAGTAAAACCATCCGAACACTACTTGGGGTGCTCATGGATAGACATTACCAACTAGGAGTTAAAAAGAAAGATCTGAATTTCGGTTTACACTACAAAATGTCATAATTAAAACCAAACTCTCAGTCTCATTCCCAGCTTCCTAGATTTCTACTAGTGGTGGGACTTTCTCTGACATATTGGTATTAGCACTCTTCCCAGCTGTTAGTAGTGTGTAAATATACTCATACACTAAAAACAAAAGATTTGCCCAAAACCCAGAAAGCAATTCATAAAAGAAGATGGAAAACAGTCAAATTCACAATGGAAAAAAACAGCATAAACAAAAGTTTTCCAAGAAAATAAATTGAGAAGATTGGAGATTACTTTGGAGCTGAGAATGTGCAGCAGCAGCGACAGCAGCAGCGGCAGCAACCTTCAGCAGCAGTAGCGGCAGCAATGTGCAGCAGCAGCGGCAGCGGTGGAAGGCACCAACAACCTTCAGCAGCAGCAGCGGCATCGGCAGCGTTGGAAGGCACCAACAGCGGCAGCAGCGGCAGCGGTGGAATGTTTTCGGAGGGAGGGGGCGCCGGAGGTGAGGGTGGTGTGAGTGTGAGTGTTAGTGTTAGGGTGTTAGGGTTTTTAGGTAATAAAATTAAAAAAAAAAAAAACCGACCACTTGAGGTCGGTATTTTTAAAAAATAAAGTATTTTTTGATAAAACCGACCACTTGAGGTCGGTTTTTTAAAAAAACTAAAAGTAATTAATAAAAATTATTTAATCATCAACATATTTCATAAACTCGGATACATTATTGATTCGTTACATTACTCAATGATTATGCTACTATACAATGTATTTCATACTACTTGAATGGATTATCAATCGATTAATTAATTAGCTTTTGAATACGTACTATATATGTACATCATGACTAGACGAGACATATATTTAAGACGACAGACCAGTAATATATAGGACTTGGTTAATTATATTACTCAACGATCGTCATCGTATAGTACCTCATATGTACGTAATACAATGTATTCCACTAGCTACTTGGATGAATTATCGATTAGTTAATTAGCTTTTGAATATGTACTATATATATAAACATACATCACTAAAGACGAGACATATATATTCAAGATGATGGACCATTTAATATACAGACTTGATTAATTATATTACTCTATGATCGTATATTACCTCATATATGTACGTAATACAATGTATTCCATACTACTTGGATGGATTATCGATTGGTTAATTAGCTTTTGAATACGTACTATATATATACGTACAATATCGCCACAAAAAAACATATATTCAAGACGACAGATCATTACTATATATATAGGACTTGCTTATTTACATTACTCTATAATCGTATATTACCTCGTATGTACGTAATACAATGGTATTCCACTGCTTGGATGGATTATCGATTAGTTAATTAGCTTTTGAATACGTACTATATATATATACGTACAATATCGCAACAAAAAAACATATATTCAAGACGACGGATCATTATAGTACATAGAATAACTTGGTTAATTATATTCAATGATCGTTTATTAACTCATATGTACGTAATATACAACATATTCCATACTACTTGGTTATGGATTATATATAGATTGGTTAATTAGCTTTTGAATACGTACTATGTAGATACATACATCACTAGACGAGACATATATTCAAGACGATGGATCATTATTATATATAATATATAGGACTTGGTTAATTACATTTCTCAATGATCGTATATTAACTCATATGTACGTAATATATGACCTATCCATACTACGTATTTGGATATGTATTATCGATCGGTTAATTAGCTTTTGAATACGTACTATATATATATATATACGTATATACATCACTAGACGAGACATATGTATATTCAAGACGATGTATAAGTTATGAGGGAATCTATGTATTATCTTATACAGGATATAGAAGGTGGAATAAGTAATACTTGTATAATTAATACATGAATAACTAATCTCTACATAACTAATACATGTATAAATAATATATAGATTACCTCATAACTAATATCTACATTACTAATACCTATATAACTTTAACTAGCTACCAAACGACCCCTTAGTGTTATACACAATAGAAAAATAGTGATTATTACAAATATTTTAAAGGTAATACCGACATCCGGAGGTCGATTTTATTCAAAATAATTAAATAAAAGTAAAATACCGACCTCCGGAGGTCGGTATTACCTTTAATTTTAATGAAAATAAAAGTAAAATACCGACCTCCGGAGGTCGGTATTACCTTTAATTTTAATGAAAATAAAATTAATTATGTTAAATAAATAATACCGACCTCTGAATGTCGGTATTAATATTATTTTTATTTTATAATATAAATAAAATAATTAAATAAAAAATAAAAAATAAATACCGACTTCGGGAAGTCACTATGAGAATAATTTAAGGTAAATAAAATCAATTATGTAAATTTAATATTACCGACATCAGGAAGTCGGTATTAATTTGTTTTTTTGTTTTTTATCTTTCAAAAAACCGACATCCGGAGGTCGGTTTATTTAAAAGTTATTAAAAATATTTCTTTTTTTCATTTTTTTATATTTAATTGAGATAAATTTAAATTTTATTTTTTATTTACTAATTCGATACCGACTACAAGAGGTCGGTTTTTCTTTATTTTATTTTTTTCTGGGAAAGTTTCCGACCATCGGAGGTCGGTATTTGGTTTTCCCGCATTTTTTTTCCAAATAAACCGACATCTTGAAGTCGGTTTTCTTAAGAAAATAAAATATTTTTTTGTTTTTAACAATACCGACTTCCCGAGGTCGGAAATTACCGACTTCCATAGGAGGTCGGTAATTTTGAGGTCGGTATTCGCAGTTTTTTTAGTAGTGACATGACCAAGATATGATATGTAGGTTAAGGTTTAAGGTAGGAATATAGTAGGTCGAACGTTGTCTAGTTCTATTTTCAGCATTATTATTACTCTTCTACTACCTTATTCTTTGATTTTAGTATGACCTTATGTTTCATTTGTTTCGATTATCGTATTATTTTTGTCATTTCTACAGTTCTCTTCTTTATTAATTATTTTTAACATGACTTCTTAGCTACTATATTTGCTTTACATACTTATTTTACGCTTTACTTGAATCGATGTCTATCGAAAATATCCTCTCTACCTTCAGGAGGTAAGAGTTTAGGTTGCATACATACCACCTTCTCCAGATCTCACTTGTGGGAAGACGTTCGGAAAGTCAAAAGTAGGTTGAAAACCAACTTTCAACTAGGATATGAACTGAAAGGGGTCCCTCCCCTTACTACCCTTCCATATGAGATCTCTAGAGGAATATATATTAAAGTCACCGAGATTTTAAAATGATTTTTTTTCGCATCAGAACAAGACTCACTATACCAGATTTAGTCAATTCGGGTGCGAATGGGGATTTCCCAATAGATTCGTCTCACCACCCCAAACCATATAGATCCACCCGATCGATGAACACTCAAATCGAACTTGCCCTCGATATTTTTTGCAGTACCTATTATGATAAAAAAAACTGGCCAATCTATATCTCGGAGATGTCCACTCCTATTTCCTCTAAAGCTCTTTCTGTGGGGAACACAATCAGTCCATACAAGGACCTACTGAATCATTCACCCAACATAAAATTATCTATAACAAGTGCGGAGCGAGCTCTTAATTTCATAACAGATCTTTGTCTTTGTCGCTCTCCGTTACTTGGAAAAGTCAGCTCAATATGTTGTTGTTGGTCATAATATCTTTGTATCCACTATATCCTATGACATTGTATTCATATATGAAAACCCAATAAATTTTTTTATTTAATTATATTGTTTAATATTCTTTTTGTATGGAGAATTGTTAAAAAAAATATTTTAATAATATCTCAAAAAGAAATATTATCTATTCATCCTTTTTAATATGCCATTAGTTAGCCTTGAATGGGCGGTTAATAAGATATTAAATTTCTCTAATGTTATTTGACTAAATTAAAAGTTCATTTTATCCTCTTTATTACTTTTATTCTCTACTCATTATTGACACTAATATTTTCTATTCATTGGAGCCTCTTCACCAAAAGCAAAAGATGATTAATTTCTTCATTTATATAAACTGAAGTCTTCTTCCTTACCAGAATAAGAATAGACTTAAATATTCTTCCTTCGAGATTATATTGTGCTAGATTTTTTTTCTTATTAAATCTTTGTTAATTTCTGTGCTCCTACTTTAATATTAAAATAGCTTGTTCCTAGGAATATCGGGTAAAATATCCTTAAGAACTGTGTCTTTGACACGCCTCAAGCTATGAAAATTTTCTATATTTTTGTGATCAAGTATTTTTCGTAAGATTTTCAACACTCATGATCCTCCACTTAGATCGATACACCCTTGAGAATAAGAAACTAAAATTATTCATATTAAAAGACACACACACAAAACCCGTCAAGGATGTCATGGGATGAATGATACTTCTCCAACCTTAATATATTACTCCTATAGTTCTCCAGTTCGAATCATAGAAATAGAAAAATGGTTGAATATATACATTAACTTTTTAAATTTGACATCAAATTTCATCTATAACGTACACTTGAATCATGACGTGTTCCACTTGAGCATATGAACACATGATAAAGTGATCATATTAGACACTTTAGACTTATATTTTGAAAAAGTTTATGCACGTGTACAAGTGTCCATTAGGTAGATAAGTGAATCACATAAAATATGCATCCTCCTTTAATTATACACATCAATACCATTTGGAACATGTATGAATTTTTTACGTTTTATTGAGGCTAATGCGTATATATAATAAAAGGAGGTGATGTATTTTAAATAGTTAACTTGTCTATGTAATTGGTGCTTGAGAATATGAGCAAAAACTTTTTCAAAATTCTAAGTCGGAAGTGTCTAGTTAATATAAACACGTTATCATGTGTTCAAGTGTTCAACCGAAATAGGTCGAAGTTCGAATGTCCATATGAAATTACTGACAAATTTTAAAGGGTTGTCGATGTATTCTTTGGAAGGAGAGAGCTTCCCTCCTAAATGGATCCAATGTATATAAGAATCTGAATTAATCGAGCCAATAAATTTCAAATACTACATTATTTTTAAAAATGACAACAAAAGAAAAGGAAAATGAAAGATGAAGAACAGGAACCACATAAGTAGATATGAAGCAAAAAACATGAACCGCTATTCATTTGGAAAAGGAAAATTCAGCAGAGGTAGCTGATCGACAGAATGATGGAAATGGAAACAAATACTACCATTTAAAGCCATGACATTGAAACTTGCAACCAAACTTGGTCATGCAGTGAAAGCCATGTTTCTGGCCATCATAAAAATACTGGTTGCCAAATACAACCAAACAGAAATCAAATACAGTGTTCCAACACCTAGTTGAGATATAATTAATCCAATGGACTACATTTTAGGAAGAAGAAAAAAAACCTAGAATGACAAAAAAGAGAAGGAGCCGCTTTGTCATAAGGAGAACCAGCATAACCAATGTAAATCCAATGGGTTTTGTCTTTCTTCAACTACACATACACCAACATATCCTATGTCTTCTGTCTTGTACATACTAGTATTATTGCATGCATACCTTACTCATCTTTGACCATAATTACAAATTAAAATCTATACCGAGATTAGGCCCCGTTTGGCCATGAAATCAGATACCAAATTGAAGTTGGAGTTGAAGTTGTGTTTGACCATTAATATAAATTAGAATTATTTTTTAATTTTTATGAGAAAAGTGAGAATGAAAAAAATGAAAATAAGTTTTACTTGTTACTCCCGAAAAAAGCAAAAATTTTCCATGGCCAAACCCCCACTAAGTTTTATGCACCAAAAATGTATAGATGTTTTTAGTTTGGCTTATAGTATAGCATGGGAGCAACTCCTATTTATAGCAAAGCTTGATACTATAGTGTGAAAAATATTGTACAATACTCTTTCTGTTCTAATTTATGTGGCGTTCAAGAGTCAAACTTTTTAATTTTGATCATGAATTCAGATATAAAACTTTTATTTTTTTGAAATAAAATTTATATATTTAAAAATAATATAAAAATATTACAAGCCACAGTAATTAACAATTCAAAAATATTTAGAAGACATATGAGAAAATTGCTATCAAAAGAAAAATTCACATGACTTTCAAAATTCAGAAAATGCAAGATAAATTGAGATAAAAAGAGTAATAACCAGCTAAATTACATTATTAGAAATATAAAACTATTTAAACAATCATTTTATCTGACTTATATCCAACATATGGTATATATTATATCGTAATGGATATATTCCACCTGTTGTTATAATTAGAGCTAATAAAACACATTGTGGTCTTCTGTCTTGAACATATATAATTATTGCATACCTTACTCGTCTTTGACCATAATTACAATTAAAAAATATGGGGGAGTTTAAATTTTATGCACCAAAATATATATATATAGACTTTTTGAGTTTAACCTATGATAACATGGGAGTAACTCTTTTTGGTATAGCAAGCCTGGTATGATAGCGTGAAAAATATTGTACAATATCTTTTTATTTTAATTTATGTGATATTGTTCGAAATTCGAGAGTCAAAGTTTTAAATTTTGATTGTACATATAGAATCTTTAGTTTCTTAAAACAAAATTTTATATATTTAGAAACTACGCGAAAAAAATACTATAAACAATAATAATTAATAACTCAAAATATCTTAAAAAGCGTATGAAAATTGCAGTCAAGAAAAATTTATTTGACTTTCTATATTCAGAAAATGCCATATAAATTGGGACAGAAAAAATAACATGGTAAAGTACATTATTAATATTTAATAATATAAAAATTATCTAAATTATCAGTCTATCCTACTTAAATCCAATGTAGCAATGGATATATATTCCACCTGTTGTTATAATTAGAGTCTAGAGCTAATAAACAGCATGTGGTCTTATGGTCCCACTCCCTACATAATCCCTTCTTCCCCTCCTGCCCATTCACTTTTATTTTTAATTTTTTTTAAAAAAAAAAAAGAAAAGAAAAAAAAATCATGATTGGGTTCTTTCCTTCATAAATACCAGCACAATATCCTTTATTCAGCATCTCTTTTCTCTCAAAGGAAAGAAGTGTTATATTGACTTATTGGTCTCTTCTCCTTCCCAAACCTCTCAAACTTTGAATTTCATTTACATTCTTCAACTTTTCGAAAAAAAAAATCAACGA
Source organism: Jaltomata sinuosa (assembly GCA_003996215.1). Lineage (NCBI taxonomy): Eukaryota > Viridiplantae > Streptophyta > Magnoliopsida > Solanales > Solanaceae > Jaltomata > Jaltomata sinuosa. Next base: position 117,988 of record QJPP01004841.1, read on the forward strand.
AATGACGGTGAGAAAATCAAACAAGAAAAGGTGTTCGAGTTTGGGAAAGAAGAATAATAGCTACAACGACGATGAAGAAAATGGCCTTCCCATTGACGTGCCTAGAGGACATTTTGCTGTTTACGTGGGAGAATATATCGTACCTATATCTTTCTTGAGTTTAACAGAAGAATTTGGATTTGATCATGACATGGGCATTACCATTCCTTGTGAAGAAGTCGTTTTCCAATCATTAACTTCAACCATGTTGAGGTAGAGGGTGATTAATTAGTCTACTACTTACTTATTAGGTGGTAATTAATTAAGGTTTTTAGTGAAGAGAGATGGGCTTAAGATGAAGCAATTAATATGGTAATATTACTATATTTGCTTCTCTTTTTTCAACATCTTTAATTCTTCACTGTATTGTTATTGGAGTGCTATTTTTTTTTACTTTTTTTTTTTGACATCCTCTAACGTCGACCAAGAAGCACATGAAATTGTTCACTAGTACTTTTTTATGGGTCAGATTGGTAAAAAAAGAAAAGCTTTGTAATTTTTCCTTGCAGAGGTGTACTTTGGTACACCCTGTGAGAGAAGTTAATGTAATGTTCTTCATTCATTTCCTAAGGTTATTTATGATTTGAACTTGATTAGTTCTACTCCATTCTTAACTTTTATTTGTTCATTATACTAAAAAGAGATGTCTACTTTTACTTATTCAATTTAGAAAATCACTAGAAATTTTTCATTTTGTATTATCTATTTTACGTACCTTCGGAGAAGGACCTAAATTAACCTTCAAGTATTATAAATGGTACAAATATATCATCCTTCCATCTTTGAGCTCTAAAATACTTTTCTCATCCACCTTTGGGCCCTATTTTGCTCTTTTTCTTAACAACCCTTTAGGAAAAATGATTAGGATTTTCATTTAATATGTAATAACATTTTATTTGTTGAAATTTTAATTAATCAAACCTATTAACTTACAAACCCAATTTGGATCTCAGATTTAGCTCCCCTTCATTTTTAATCTCTCCATTTTTTTCAAATTCTTATTTAGATTAGAGACATATGTCATAGATTTAATCTAATGACTAAGATTTAGTTAATTAATAATAAGTCTTAATTATGATTAAAATAATTAATTACTTTCATTTATTTACTCCAAAATATATGGCAATTCCACAATTTTAGCCACTAAATTTATTTTTAATTATATTATTATTTATTTTATCAAATATTCAAATATCTGATTGCTATTATTTATAATACAGGAAAAAAGTTATACTAAATTTTAGTTGTAATTTCTTTTTAAAGCGGGAGAACTTCTCTTCCAACATTGAAATTCCTTTCCAACATTCAAAATTAGGCTAAAAATAATTTGAGTGAAAATAATAGTAGCAAAAAAATTAAAGTAAAAATGATGCAAGACAAAATTTACTCAAGTCAAGCCTCAAGGCAAGTGAGAATATTTTCTTATATTTAGGAAAGATATCTTGTACAACTAAAATTGTGAGATTAAAATAATATTTTGAAAGTAAATATATGAAAGTAATTAATTATTTTAATCATAATTAAGACTTATTTTTAATTTACTAAATGTCAGTCATTAAATTAAATCTATGACATATGTCTCTAATCTAAATAAGAACTTGGAAAAAATGGAGAGATAAGAAATGAAGAGGAGCTAAATCTGGGATCCGAATTGGGTTTGTGAGTTAATAGGTTTTGATTAATTAAAATTTCAACAAATAAAATAGTGTTACATATTAAATAAAAATCCTAATCATTTTTCCTAAATAGTTTGTTGAGGAAAAGGGCAAAATAAGGCCCAAAGGTGGATGAGAAGGGCATTTTAGATCTCAAAGGTGGATGAAAAGGACATTTTAGAGCCCAAAGGTGGAAGAAGGGTATATTTGTACCATTTCCAATACTTGAAGGGTAATTTAGACCCTTCTCAATTTTACCTTTATTTTTAAGTACTATTCATTTCTCAACATTTAAATAACTTATAATAATTATGGATGATATAATAAAATTATCATTTTATATATTGGCTCTTAAGAGATGTGTCAAGTCAAATATGAACAAATAAACATGAACGGAAAGAAAACTATATAGATTCTATGAATCAAAGTTTGCTATGTTCGCGCATAATTTAAGTTATATACATCATCATGAGTCTGTAAGTAATTTTTATATTATTATCTATCATAATGGATAATCTATCATATTTTCAACATTATAAATTTTATATTTTAAGAAGTTTATTTATAGATATTCTTTCAAAATGATTATTTATATAATTCAAAGTTTTAAACTCTTTGGCATAATCTGAAAGACTCAACAAATTACATGTATTCTTGTATATTACATTTTACAACTAAGATTTACTGTAAATAATTTTTTGTATACTATAACTGTAATTACTATATGCGATTTCGATAGGATGTAACTACGACTTTTTTTTTTCAATTTTAATGAAGAATGGTAAAAAAACTTATGACTTCACCTACTACAAATACAAGATAAGAACTCATGATATACATTAGACAATATGGGGCCTCGCCGCCCATCAATTTAATGCTTAAAAAGGTTGACTATTTCTCTCAGTTAGCCATCTTTTCCTAATATAAATTCAATGTTTATACTTATACTGTCAGACCTTTTTATAAAAGTTTTTTTTTATAATAATATTTTATTATAATAATCAAGTTTTTTTATAAATTTGATCTTTCATATTATGCTATATAATATATTTTTTTATAATAATATTTTGTTATTACAGTCAAAAAAATATTCAAATAAACGATACTATTGGAGCTCGGGCATTGCAGTCTATTTGCTTACCGTGCAAAATTGCCGAGATTAACGCTAACAAAGGTAATGAAAGAGTGATGATCAAAACTATTCTTCGCCAGTTGAAATGGTACAAAGTAAGAAGAAATAATACATAAATATATAAATGTGCTTTTTAATTTGGCCTCAGCTAATATTTATGTTCTTCAATTTTGAGTGTGAACAAATAAATACTTAAACTTATATGAAGTTGAACAAGTAGACACATGAGTCCTACGTGACAATTCGCGTCAGATACACTCAAACTAATTTGTATTATGCCACGTACAACACGTGCATCTACTTGTTCAATTTTATATAAATTTAAATGTCTACTTGTGCACATCCAAAATTGTAGGACATAAATGTCAACTGAAACATAAAGAAATATTTTGATCATTGTTGTCTTAATCTTAATAAAAAAAGGAATTAAGCATCTTGGATTCAAATATTCAAACAGTCTTTCTTGCTAACGAAATATAAAAATATATATATGGAAACAGGTTTTCTAAGGTGAAATCCCGGTTAAGTCAGTATAAAGTGGTGTATGTTTGAATTTGTCTTAGTCCCGTCGGTAGAAAGTTCAGAAAGTCGAGGAAGTAAGTTGTAAAATCAACTTTCAAGGCATAAATTTAAATATGGGGACTTTCAATTCCAATTTAAAAGCACGTTTATTATCCCAATTAAGAATGTTACATTTACTTGCAGTCTTGCACCGTTTGCTTAGATGTATTAGACTTTAGTGAGTTCTTAAATACAAAATATTCATTATACTATTAATGAGACACCCTTAAAAGATAACATGTTTAAAATCACAATTACCATTCAAATGGTATTAATATTTGTATGTTATATATATCTAATATTTTAATTTAAAATTATAAGATTTAAATTTTTTTATGCCAAGCCAAATTAAGACGAATAAAATGAATGAGAGGATTTAAAGCAAATTATGGCTCAATTTTTTACCCACATATTTCCTTGCTCCGTACACTAGAATTTGGAAGTATCAATAAGGATGGCAATGGAGCGGGTTAGGGCGGGTTGGGGCGGGTTAAGCCTTTCCCTATTAAAGTTTTGCCCTGCCCTGCCCCGCCCCGTTTAAGTCACTGCTCCATTTAAGTCAAGCCCCGCCCTGCCCCGTTTAGCCCCGCCCTACCCTGCCCCGTTTAACCTTTCATTTAAATATTCTTTATTTTTGTTATGAAAATTAAATACTTCTTTCGGTTTACTCCTTTTAACGTCATTTTTAACTTCTTTATTAGTTTTTGCAGTTTTCTAATTTTTCAATTCTACTTTTTAACGTTAATCCAGTTTGATTTTGTAATTGTTCTCACATCACATGGATTAGTTTATAATGATTCATTATTTAGAAAATTTGGTTTTGATTACAGTTAATCCATTTTGATTTATTTTAGCTTGCAGTTAGATGTTAAAGTAAAAACTCATTATTAGAGTATTTATCTACTAAGACTAATGTTAAAATAATATTTGGAAAAAGATTGTCCACGTAACTTAGAAATTTCTTATTTTAGTCAAATTAATATTACTAAAATTAAGGATATATAGCACAAACTAATAGCAGCATCAGTGAACAATTTATTGTTTTTACAAATCTGGAAGACGCTAACCTTTGCCAATGGAATTGCAAATCTGGAAAACGCTAACCTTTGCCAGTGGAATTGCAAATCTGCCCTATTACCTGCCCTGCCCCATTTATTGTTTTGAAGATAAGAGTTTTGACCTGCCCCACTCCGCCCCGCCCTGCCTCGTTTACTGTTGCCCTGCCCTCTCCTGTTTAATCTTTGTCCTGCCCCGCCCTGCCCGATTGCCATCCTAAGTATCAATATTCAATAGGGTAGCATCTTAGTAATTTTTTGGTCCACAATAATTGGAATTATTGTTACATACTTTTGTACTTCTTTTCCACTTAAAGGACAGATGGCCATCACTATCAGTTAGAAGATATAATGCTTCTTTTTCAAATATTTTGGCTAATTAAATATGAATAAGTAAAAAAATATTTTTCTAAAAATATTTTCCACCATACAACACACCCTAATTAATCTATTTTATATAATCGTCCAATTAAGTTCCTTGTGGTATCCTTCATAAATCTAAAAGAAAAATATGTTAGAAACAGAAGAAAAAGACCGGGTGAATTTATAGTACTCCAGTAGTTTCTTGAGTTAGGGAGAATACACTTTTATTTAGTTAATTATATTCTTAACACCTCTTTTATGTGTAGGCTTAATTTTTTTTTGTGAGCTAAGCACATATGAGTGATAGTGAAAATCGAACCCAAGACCTCTGCTCACTCCGATATCATGTTAAAGTATGTGATCATTTTATCTAAAAATTTAAACAGTTAGAAAAAGCGTCCTTTTATTCAGTTAATTATATTATCAACATAGTTAACCTCGACCAAGAAGCATAACAAATTGTTTGTTTTGATAGATCAAATTTGTAAAAGGAACAACTTGTAAATATTATCTTGCTAGAGGTGTTGGTAACACCCTGTGAGACAAGTTAGTTTCCCTTGTTCATTTTGTCCCAGAATATATATATATATATATATATATATATATATATATATATATATATATATATATATGCGCGCGCGTGTGATTTAGAATTTAAGATTTACTTATCAATGATGAAAAAGTTAGGGGTCGTTTGGTTGGGAACAAGTTATCACGGGATTAGCTATCCCGGAATAAGTTATCCCACCATGTATATGAAATAAGTTATCCCATTGCTATGGTATAAATGGTGGGATAAGGTATCCCAGACTTGGCAACCAAATAAGACACCAAAATTTTATCCCTGAATTATTTGTTTTTATCCCTCACACCAAACGACTCCTTATAGTTCTAGTGTTCTTTGATGGTCTCCACTCGTCCAATATCATTTTTTCTTTTGAGGAATGGTTAAAGACGATTATTACTATTGCAGCCTAGCTAGAAGTATATAAGATAAACTAAACTTACTCAGTAATAAAAAACACAAAAAAAAAGAAAAGAGAATTAAAAGATGAACAACTGGAGCCACAAATGTAAACAGAAAATATAAATGGCGGTATTCATTAATTTGAAAAAGAAAATTCAGCAGAAGTTGAGACAGAATGATGGAAATAGAAACAAATATCATTAAAGTCTGGATGCTGAAAACTTGCAACCAACCTTGGGCAATGAAAGTCATATTCTGGTCCTCATAAATAAGTATTGTTCAAGTACACCCTAACACAAATAGAACACTAGACCACAATAAAAATCAAATTCAATGTTCCAAAACCTATACTTGAAATAAAATGTCTTAGTGTATATTAAAAAAAAAAAAAAAATGTAGAATTGAACGTAGAATGACAGTGTGTTTTGGGCCCATTTGCCATGAGGAGGGCAAACATACAAGTAAACCCATGGGTTTTGAACCCCACCTTGTCCTTCTCGAATACACATACATACACATACGCAAAAAAATTACTTGAATGAGTATTTTTTAATAAATAATTACTATTTTTAACGATAGTTTTTATTTATTATTATTTATAGCAACACATAGCAATATTATGATAAATTTACACTATGTATTAAAAGTGAATTATGCATGCAATATAGATGTATTATAAGTGTTTTAAAATGTATTATGATTGTTTGGTAAGAAATTAGCATAATGTATTATAATTGTATTAAAGTGTGTGATAAATATATTATCCATGAATAAAACTTGTATTATATGTGTTTTATAAATTGTTCTCTGCAATATGTACTAAGACTGTACTATAAATGTATTATACGTATCTATGAAAAAAAATTGTTATTGCTATAGATGATAAATATTTTCTTAATATAGCATATCTATGTAAGTTTCTTCATATATATATTGTTTCATGTGGAGACATACCTTAAAAATTCTGAAGTATACTCTATTTATACATAAGTATTTTGTTACAAACAAAGTCGTACGTCTTACCAAATAAATATCGTAGTCTTAACCTTAAAATAAAATTACCAAAAACATAAATAAAAGTTTTGATTCCTCCAAAAGCTCTAAACTTTCTTCTCATTTACAACTTCAATATATATCGACGAAATGGCCATCAAAAAATCAAACAATTTGTCACAAGCTGCAGTGCTGAAGCAAATGCTGAAAAGGTGTTCGAGTTTGGGAATGAAACATGGCCATGACGAGGAAGGTGACCTTCCCACTGACGTTCCAAAAGGCCATTTTGTTGTATATGTAGGAGAAAGTCATACACGATACATCATACCTATTTCTTTCTTGAATCACCCTCAATTTCAATGCCTTCTTCATCGTGCTGAAGAAGAATTTGGCTTTGATCACAACATGGTTATTACCATACTGTGTGACGAAGTCGTTTTCCAATCTTTAACTTCAATGTTACATTAGTATATCAGGGAAATGCTGAAAATAAAGAGTGATCGATACTAGTTTATTTTTCCACAAAAATCCACCATCCAGGCTATTCTGACCTGAGATGCTGGGGTTGAGCTTTGAGTACTCCTACCTTGTACCTTCAAATTCAAAAATAAGTATACATAGAAAGGGATTACCTGTTAGAAAAATAGAAAACATAATCGAAAAGGAAATGGTTTTGAGGCGTGAAGAATCGACTTTTCTTAAAGAGATATTGTCCGTCTACAAATTGAGGAAAGTACAAGCAATTCCCTTCAGGATACAACAAAATCCATGTTTATACATGCAGATTTTCTTACGCATACCCCAAGAGAGTCCTTATATTCATAGAACTTAAGATATATCTTTTCAGAATAGTCATGTTCTTTCACGAATAAATGTGCCTGCTCAATATAAGACCTCTATATGTTACAAACTATTTAACAATTTACACTATTTCTTACAATATTATGCATACCAAAGAGTATCTTATAATAGATTTGAACTTTTTGTTAGTGTAAATATTTTAAAGTTTTAACGAAGTTATTGAAAGCCAAGAGATGGGGTGACTTGAAAAACTTCTTTCGACCGAGTCGACTGTGGCTACGCACTAGTTGACTTACCTACAAGTTAGTTTGATAGATATAAAGTAATGACTTATAAAAACAGAATGTAAAGAAGAACACAAAGTTTTTATCCTGGTTCAAATCACTAGTGTGGTGCCTAGTCCAGTCCCTTGGATCTCAAGGGTTTCATTTAAAGCTTCTTGAAGAGTTGATGTTAGAGATGAATTTTCAATATTAAAGTTTTAACGAAGTTATTGAAAGCCAAGAGAGGGGGTGATTTGAAAAACTTCTTTCGACCGAGTCGACTGTGGCTACGCACTAGTTGACTTACCTACAAGTTAGTTTGATAGATATAAAGTAATGACTTGTAAAAACAGAATGTAAAGAAGAACACAAAGTTTTTATCCTGGTTTAAATCACTAGTGTGGTGCCTAGTCCAGTCCCTTGGATTTCAAGGGTTTCATTTAAAGCTTCTTGAAGAGTTGATGTTAGAGATGAATTTTCCTTGACAATCTCAGATTGTCTTCTTCAATTTACAATGATAACACAACCTCTACCTGTATAACTAGTACTGACTCTATCTGTGTCTTTTTTGTTACAATTGTAAACTCCAGTGAGTACAAAGTATTATGAAAGATAAAAGCAAAACAGTGTGTTGATTCAAGAGAAGTTGTATGGTTTCTTTTTCTGGTCTTGCTGGCTTTTATACTTGAGTAGGTAAGTCTATTGTTGCTCTGAAAAGAAAAACCCAAGGGATTTTCATTCAATCAAGGATCTTTAATTCCTTGATTGAGTGTCTTTGGCTAATCACGTCTATATCAAATATGCCCGTGATATTTCTTTCTTTTATAATCTGAATAATCTTTCTTGTGTGGAGATACGATTTAATCTGTTTTTCCTCTTGTATTGTGTGAACTCTATGATTTGTTTTACTCAATTGTAGGTTGATATCTGTTGTTTCTCATTTTCCTTGAATCAGGAATATCACAATCGTGATTTGTGATCTTCTTGAATCATGGACCTGAGTACTCCGTGATTTTTTGATTCTTTTGCCTAATGTGTTTTTGATTGAGCTTCATTGATCTCCCATGTCTGTTGTTTCTTTTTGCTCAATCGTAGTTTGATATCTGTTATTTCTCATTTTTGTTGAATCGGGGATATCACAATCGTGATTTATGATCTTCTTGAATCATGGACGTGAGTACTCTATGATTTTTTGATCTTCTTGCCTAATTTATTTTTGATTGAGCTTCATTGATACTCCAGGGAGGACGCCACATATCTGCTTCATTAGAGGGGTCTTGCGGCTCTGCTTTGCAGGTTCTTGTTCGCGTCGCTGATACTCTTGTCTCCCACTTGTCAGCTTGTGTCATGTAATTGATAGTAATAAGAGGAAAAAATTTCCTTGCCTTCAAGGGGACACTCTCGCCGTGATGACCTGAACTATTCTCTCGACAACTGTCATGTATCATCGTACCAATTTTATCCTATCAAAGATGAGTTGTTTCTCTTTCTGTCATTTTCGAATGTGGACTCTTTGATGAGGACACTTTATGTTTTTGTAATGACTCAAGGGTTCCTTGCACCCGAGCATACCCTTAAAACGTAAAAACATTATTCTAGACCTTTTGCTCTGGGATGATTAGCCTGTGTGATGAGCGTAAAGGCAATCATTTTAATGAGACACCACATAGAAGTTGTTTTGATTAAAAGTTGAGTCCCGAGTCCAAAGTCTTAGAAGCCGTTTTGCAACCTTTGTAGTAGTCCCTAGTTATTCTTTTTTCTTACCTTAGGGAGTATTTTTAGGCGTCGGCTTTCCCTAGATAATTAGGGTTAATTTTAGAGAGGCCGCATCGTCGGGGTCAAAAGTCCCTGGCATTGTGTCATGCTCCTGCGAATGCTCGTGACTGAGCTTATTTTGGGTGGCTGCATCTTTTGGATTGAGAGTCCCTAAAATAGTGTCGTACCCTTGAATGCTCGCGAGCGAGCTTATTTCGGGAGGCTGCATCATTGAGATCGAGAGTCCCTAGCATAGTAGTGCCATATCCCTTTGGTGTCGAGAAGTCCAAAGAATACGACCATAATCTTTTGAACAAAGAATTCATGTTCCCAAAATCCTCTTTATTCATGATTTTCATATTTGCGACCTCTAGGTCAGACACATGATTCATAATACGTGTTCTCTCCTAATCTTTCTCCGGAAGTCCCTATTTCTACCTTGTTAGAAATCTTGCCACGCCAAAAACCCTTTTTAGGGATAAAAAGGCTTGGTCGAAGGAAAAAAGAGTGTAGCTCGTCCTTTTTGAGCATTCACACTCGACCTCCTAGATAGTGAGTTCTCCTTTCGTTGGGTTCCCTTGAGGAGTATTTGTGCTCCAGGTTATTGGCATTCATCTCGGACTCCGCCTAGAGGTCATTCCTTCTATGAGGATGAGAGAGTCATTGTCGAGGTCCTGCCAAAAAATAAAAACAGATAGCTATGGATTAAATAAAAAAAGTGAGGGAACATACCCGATGTTTCGATCGAGACTGCTTAGTTTATTATTTTTTTGGGAGCTCCCTGGTTGACAGACTGGTTGATTACTTTGCCTACTTTTTTATAATTGGCCTTGGCTCGATCACTTAGGAATTCCTTCAAATGACCACCCTTGAGCACTTCAGCCTCTAACTCTCTCAAATGGCAGCAATCCCCAGTGTTGTGTCCATGTGAGCCGTGAAATTCGCACTATGCGCTCCTATTTTGAGGATCGGGACCTATGCGGACAGGCTTTAGGAACTTTGTCCCTTTGATATCTTGAACGGCCGCTACCAACTCTATTAGGTTGATAGTGAAGTAGTATTCTGAGAGATGGGAAGCATTATCAATTGCATACACTACGAGTTCGCGTCGCTGATACTCTTGTCTCCCACTTGTCAGCTTGTGTCATGTAATTGATAGTAATAAGAGGAAAAAATTTCCTTGCCTTCAAGGGGACACTCTCGCCGTGATGACCTGAACTATTCTCTCGACAACTGTCATGTATCATCGTACCAATTTTATCCTATCAAAGATGAGTTGTTTCTCTTTCTGTCATTTTCGAATGTGGACTCTTTGATGAGGACACTTTATGTTTTTGTAATGACTCAAGGGTTCCTTGCACCCGAGCATACCCTTAAAACGTAAAAACATTATTCTAGACCTTTTGCTCTGGGATGATTAGCCTGTGTGATGAGCGTAAAGGCAATCATTTTAATGAGACACCACATAGAAGTTGTTTTGATTAAAAGTTGAGTCCCGAGTCCAAAGTCTTAGAAGCCGTTTTGCAACCTTTGTAGTAGTCCCTAGTTATTCTTTTTTCTTACCTTAGGGAGTATTTTTAGGCGTCGGCTTTCCCTAGATAATTAGGGTTAATTTTAGAGAGGCCGCATCGTCGGGGTCAAAAGTCCCTGGCATTGTGTCATGCTCCTGCGAATGCTCGTGACTGAGCTTATTTTGGGTGGCTGCATCTTTTGGATTGAGAGTCCCTAAAATAGTGTCGTACCCTTGAATGCTCGTGAGCGAGCTTATTTCGGGAGGCTGCATCATTGAGATCGAGAGTCCCTAGCATAGTAGTGCCATATCCCTTTGGTGTCGAGAAGTCCAAAGAATACGACCATAATCTTTTGAACAAAGAATTCATGTTCCCAAAATCCTCTTTATTCATGATTTTCATATTTGCGACCTCTAGGTCAGACACATGATTCATAATACGTGTTCTCTCCTAATCTTTCTCCGGAAGTCCCTATTTCTACCTTGTTAGAAATCTTGCCACGCCAAAAACCCTTTTTGGGGATAAAAAGGCTTGGTCGAAGGAAAAAAGAGTGTAGCTCGTCCTTTTTGAGCATTCACACTCGACCTCCTAGATAGTGAGTTCTCATTTCGTTGGGTTCCCTTGAGGAGTCTTTGTGCTCCAGGTTATTGGCATTCATCTCGGACTCCGCCTAGAGGTCATTCCTTCTATGAGGATGAGAGAGTCATTGTCGAGGTCCTGCCAAAAAATAAAAACAGATAGCTATGGATTAAATAAAAAAAGTGAGGGAACATACCCGATGTTTCGATCGAGACTGCTTAGTTTATTATTTTTTGGGAGCTTCCTGGTTGACAGACTGGTTGATTACTTTGCCTACTTTTTTATAATTGGCCTTGGCTCGATCACTTAGGAATTCCTTCAAATGACCACCCTTGAGCACTTCAGCCTCTAACTCTCTCAAATGGCAGCAATCCCCAGTGTTGTGTCCATGTGAGCTGTGAAATTCGCACTATGCGCTCCTATTTTGAGGATCGGGACCTATGCGGACAGGCTTTAGGAACTTTGTCCCTTTGATATCTTGAACGGCCGCTACCAACTCTGTTAGGTTGATAGTGAAGTAGTATTCTGAGAGATGGGAAGCATTATCAATTGCATACACTACGAGTTTCTGCGTTTCCTTAGCCTGGAGGCTCCTCCATTGGAAGTCCCTTCTTTTGTGTCGAGGAGAGACTGAGAAAAGAGAGTCAACATGTAGACTCGAACCCGATTTTGAATCCACCAAGTATGACGCGTATCTTCCCTGTGATGATCCTTTTGGGCCGCCCCATTGAATGACGTTCTGAGGGGCTCTTTTACCTTGATACCAAAGGTTCTTCACATTCTTACTTCGTTCCACACTCGGGAGGTGTTGCTTCTGACTCGCCATCAATCATCCTCAATTTGAATCTTAGATTCATATCGGTTGTGCACTTCAGCCTAAGTCGTTGCCTTGAATTTCATCAAACTTTCTTTCAGTTTGAAGGAGGAGATAGAGCTTTTGGGATTCAGTCCCTTTGTGAAAGCTTCCGCAATCCACTCATCTGGCACTGTCGATAGCTGTATCCGTGCCTTCTAGAATCTATCTATGAACTCTCAAAGGAGTTCCATGTCTCCTTGTTCAATCTTGAAGATGTCCCCTCTTCGGGGATGCACTTTCATTGCTCCAGTATGGGCTATAAGAAAGTTATCTTCTAACATATTAAAAGATTCAATAGAGTTTTTAGGTAAGAGATAGTACTAGATCAGAGCTCCGACCGAGAGGGTTTTGCCAAACTTTTTTATCATTACTGACTCAGCTTCCTCCATTGTCAGGTCGTTGCCATCTATCTTCATTATGAAGAACAATAAGTGCTCTTGAGGGTCAGTAGTCCCATCATATTTTGCCATATCGGGCACCTTGAACTTCTTTGGGATTGGTTGAGTCATCGTACTAGCTTTATAGGGTACTTTAGCATAGCTCTTTGAGTCTGACGCTTTGGCTAGGGGAGGAACTCTCGAGATTCTATTCATATGCGAGTGTGGAGCTCCATATTCAGGGCCTTAATCTCTTCTCTCAACATCTCTACTACAGAAGCTAGCGTAAGGGTGGAGGCTTCGAGTTCACCCCTAGATTTTCTAGTTACACGTCCTCCAGACCTGTCTTCATATTCCTCCTCCTCGTCATCCTCTTCGTTTTCTTTGGAGGAGTTTGGGTTCCTTGGGCAGGTCCATCCTGGAACTCATCCATTTGCTTCCCTTGGGCTTCCACTCTTTTCATGAGATTCTTCTGCCCTTGAGCGAAACTTTTAAGGATTTCCTGGAGGTACCTCAGACCGGATGCTTCTCCATTAGCTTCGTCCTCATTGTTGGAGGTCGTGACCCTTCTTTCGAGTATTTACTTTTGTGAGATCCACATTGATGTGTGAGCTCTCTTCGTCATTGTGGGTCATTTGACCGCTGGAGTTAGTTAGTCCGGGGGGATGAGTTTTTACTGTGCCTAGTACAATTATCTCCTCCTCACTCCATTCTCCGTTGTTAGCCATTACTCTGATACAGATCTGCAAAGACACAAAACAAACAAACTAACAAAGAAAACAAGCAAGATTGAACCCACACAACTGCTCTGACCCCACGGTGAGCGTCAAATTGTTTAATCCAAATATGGTACAGTTGAATTTGTAGGTGAGTCAAGAGCACGCATTACGATTCAATCTCGCTCGTGTTATCGATTTGTTAGTGGTTAGTCTATACGATAGTCAAGGAAAGAAAAAAAGGAAAAATAAATAGACAATGGAAAGTAAGTAAAATGCACAAACTAGGCTAGCCGAGGGAATTCTCGAGAGTAGTGGGGAATAAAAATCGAGCCTCCGAGAGGTATTCAAGAACAAGCAAGTATTAACAGCTAAGAACAATAAAACTTAATGAGCAAGAAAACTTATATTCTATTGAGAATGAGAGAAAGAATAGAGGGAGGTCGGAATCGAATCCCCTTTCAAATGAGTAGGGAGTCACTAGTGTACAATACATGGTGCCTAGGCCAGCTAAGCTCTAAGGTTTCTATCAATGGGAAGACGTCACCTGCCTGGTTCGTCAGAGGGGTCCTGCGGCTATGCTCTGCAGGTGCTCGTTCGCGTCCCTAACACTCTTGTCTCCTGCTTGTCAGCTTATACCATGCCATTGATGGTGATAAGAGGAGGAAACTTTCTTGCCTTTGAGGAGACACTCGCATCGTGATGACCACGCGCCCAAACTATTCACTCGACAACCGTCACGTGTCATCGGACCGATTTTACCCCATACAGTTTAAAAAGTGAATTGGATAGAATGTTTAATTAGAGAGAAAAGCTTTAATTGAAATAAAAATATATCCACGTAGGCACTACGCAGGATAATAAAAGCAGCGACATGAGACTTAAATGTCCAAGGACAAATATGTGCTTAAAGTTGAATGACAAGGAAAAATATATCAAAAAAATATGATAAAGAATAAATATCACCTTTTCACTAATAGTACAGGGCAAATACGGCCCTTTCTTATTTTATCTATAATACGAATCTAATAGATTTCTCTCTATATTTTAAATACTATATTTTGAATTGGCTTTTGGAAAAAAAATTCGAATTTAGTACGTACACAGAATTTAATTTCTGAAAGACACCGTGACAATGCTACTAAAAGTGACTGCTCTAAGATCAGTACGTTTTATTAGACGATTTCAAAGTAAAAGAATTACTATAGTGAACGATCCTATGCTGGGTGTCAACATGCTTGGTTATCATCCACATTTGACGGGCCATGAAAATTCTTTGTGAACTCTATTTGTATTTTGTACTTTCTTAGTTCATTTTTATTTGTTCAGTTTGAATTTGCATGCCTCATATATCAATGATTGATATGAATATTTTATTATAATATTTTCATTGATATATAATTCTAGGTCTTGGGAAATGATTTGGAGAATAAACAATTAATAATTAATTTTGAGGGTAAAATATTAAAAAATATATCTCTTGATATGCTAAAAGTGAGAAGTAAAAGTAAAAAAATATTTTTAATATAGTGAATAATAAAATTGAACTGGGGGAATATTTGACAGTTTTCTACTATTTTTCAATTGTAAGATTTGTATTACCCAAAATTCAAAGGACAAAGGAAGTTTGTTGTGGCAACTGCGTGTTTTTTTTGTTGACATAGAATAGACAAAAAAAATTGAAAATCATTGCTTGACAATGAAAATTTCAAATTTAATTTGAAGTTATATTTCAAATTTGGAAAATAACTTATACCTTATTTTTGAACTCACTTTTAAAATAGTAGTACATTCAATATATTGTTCCACATATTATAAAAAATATAACCAAACACAACTCCAACTTCATAAATTTAAATAAAATAAAAAGTATTTAAAATAAATTAGAGCCTAAATGGGGAAAATTGAGCATAATTAATTATTTTTCCTATTATTTTACTGTTATTGTTAAAGTATTGTTGTATTTTATAACTAATTAAGTGTAAATTATACGTACATACGACTTAAATAAATAATAGATATAAACTTAATATAATTAGGCATGTGCACAACACTACTCGATAACTTTTATATATATATTACTACTATATAGAAGAGTGGGCAAGCAGACTGTTGTTCGTCAACATGTCTGCTTGCAGCCTCAGGGGTAGTTGTGATAATTTAAATTGTTTGCACTTCAATGATATGGTACCAAATTACTTAATAGATGTACCTTTGCACTTTAGGACAAGAAAACCATCCTATCTACTATTTATTACATATGTAGCAAAGTTATAGCACTTTACTTCATCTATCCCATTTTATTTGCACATTTTTTTTTATACATATATTAAGAAATAATAAATAAGAAATTTATTTTACTAATTTACCCTTTAAAAAATTTCTTTAAAGTTTTACAAACAAATGTGAACACTTTCAAAAAGAATTAATTGCAAGGATAATATGGGGAAATTTTAATTAATGTTTTTTTTATTTAGTAAGGTGATTAATTAATATGTGACAACTATTTTTAATACAGTGAGTAACTAATATTAGACAGAGGGAGTAGCTTTTTCCTGTAGTGGGCCCCATTTACTTTTTCAGCATTTATTTGGATTTTCTTGACATTTGTGGAGCCCACTATTTAAGAAGATCGTACAAATTCAAAATTGATGATTTTCATGTTTACAATTACCATATATAATTACTTCTCATAATGAAAAATGTACTAAGTACTATTTTTATAGCAAAAATTAATACTTAAAACAAAATTGAAAAAAAAGTTATTAATATAAAGTATTTGATTTTTTTCGCCGATTAAAATGACATCTCGACTCTGTATTTTGCATGTTAATAGGAATTAATTATCGTTAAGATAATTCTCATTTTAATTAAACTTCTTCGAATTAAGATTGCATCAAAGGATATTTTTGTCATTTAAGTATTAAATTATTTAAAAAATTCTCAATAATTTATATATTTAGAAGTTACGTAAAAAGTACTATAAATTACAATTATTAATAATTTAAAATATTTTAAAAAATCATATAGCAAACTTACGGTCAAAGAAACATTTGGTTGGCTCTCTAAATTACATCCGTGCCACATAAATTGAGAAAAAGGGACTAAAGACATTTTCAATAATTTATATATTTGAAAATTACATTAAAAGTACTACGGAATCCGAAATTACTATAAATTACAACTTAAAATACTTTTAAGAAATTTAAAAAAATTACAATTTGATTGACTCTCAAAATTTTATTTGTGTCAGATAAATTGAAATATGGAGAATAACATATATTGGGTCCATGCTGGCGCGGACGGTTGTATCTAGTATATATATAAGAGGCTAGAAGCACACACCTCATGGATGACGTGTGTGCTTCTAGCCAATAAAATTGAATGAAAGGGTAATTTGGTCATTTTAATATTAGATTATTAAAAAAGAATTTTAAATAATTTATATATTTAAAAATTACGTAAAAGGTATTATAAATCACAATAATTATAATTATTAATTTAAAATATCTAAAAAATAATACAAAAAAAATTGATCGACTCTCAAAATCTCGTCTACACCACATAATTATTTATTACTATCTAATATATTATGTGAAAATTAGGTATTATAAATTACAATAATTAATAACTTAAATATCTAACGACCTTATACAAAATTTGGTTGGGAGTAACATATGTTACGTGGAAATTATGTAAAAGAATACTAACACAATAATTATATATAAAAAATTTGATTGGTTCTCAAAATTCCATCTGTGCGATATAAATTAGATAAAAGAAATAATACATATTATGTAAAAATTGCGTAAACTGTATTATAAATCATGATAACTAACAACATAAACTATTTAAAAAAACACAGAAAAAATTCGATTCACTCCACATTTTATTTGTGTAACATAAATTAAAGTAGAAAAAGTATGATCTATTAAGCCCGTGCTGACACGAGTTCCATATCTAGTATATATATATATATATAAACACAGGTAGCAATATCACCAATCACCATCACTTAGATGGGAGTACTTACAACTTGTAAAGTTCCTAGTGATTTCCTGATTAACTCTCATGAGTCATGAGCAAATTAAGGCCGTCCTAATCTTCTTTTTTGTTAATATAACAAGGACGTTGTTAATTTCCTAAGGAACTACTATAATAATAATAATAATAATAATAATAAAAGAAAGCATAAAGAAAAATTAAAGTGGAATTAAAACTGGGAAGATTGACAACAAAAAGAAGAATTGGCAAAGTAATTATTTATTTGGATTTTAGCAAACCTCGTGGATAAGCATTGAGCGATTCTAACTTTGCAAATTTAAGTAAGATTTGGCAATTTGTCAACAGCAAATTCAGTTTCCACTGTACTTGTTTCCCTTCACTCCACTTAGATATTCCCTTACGTAGCTAAATCTGCATAACCCATTCTACCCCTCACAAAAAAAATTAATTTATATATTGGGTTCACGTGAGCCCGTAACTATTGCACTAGATACGTCCTTAACTCAGCTAATTAAAGTATATCTTCATATGTGTCTTCATAAAAAATGAATTTGTAATTTTGAAACTAAAGTATGTTATCTGCTAAAATAGACATAAATGATCTAATATTATTTTAAAAAATAATTATAATTCAGTGTATATAACATAAACAAGAAAAATAGAAAAAGATAAAATCTTAGTTGGGCTCTTCAATTCCTTGATAAATATCCGTCTACCCCCTATAATTATAATCACCACTCAACTTTTAGTATATCTTTCTCTCAATTGCTAGAGTCTTTCTCTTCTTCTTCCCCAAGGCTCTCAACTTTTAATTTCATTTACAACGTCGAAGTTTCAAGAAAACAAAAAATGGCTTTCAGAAAAGCAAACAAGTCGTCATCACAAGCAACAATTCTGAAGCAAATTTTGAAAAGGTGTTCAAGTTTGGGAAAAAAACATGGCTACAACGATGAACATCATAGTTTTCCCCTTGACGTCCCCAAAGGTCATTTTGTTGTATACGTAGGAGAGAATCGAACACGATACATCGTACCAATTTCTTTATTAGCTCATCCGGAGTTTCAGTATCTACTTTGTCGCTCCCAAGAGGAATTTGGTTTTGATCACGACATGGGCATCACCATTCCCTGCCAAGAAGTTGTTTTCCGATCATTAACATCTTCCATGCAGGGACGGATCTAGAAGCCCACGTCAACCCAATAGTTTTTGCCCAAACCTTGTACGTATATATATATTAAGAAATACACTATATATTTGTAAGTTAGGAACGCATAAACTTTAAATTTTGATCGCCTATGAGAAATGTTGAAACCAAAAAAAGAGGGGTAAATAGAAGTAGGTGATAAGGTTTAAAACGAAGAGAGATTGGCTTAAGATGAAGCAATATGGTGTATTGCTTTCCTATCTTTTTTCATTGGAATAGTTTCCTTTTTCTTTTCGTTTTGTTTTCTTTTTTAGTTAATATTATCCAACCTCGACCCAAGAAGCAGATGAAATAATTATTTGTTTTCATGGGTCAGATATGTAAAAAGACTAGCTTGTAAAGTGTTTGGTTGCACCCTGTAGATATTATGATTTCAATCTAATATCTATATGGTATAAAAGTTCACCTACTATTTTGTTCGATTATACTGGTTTAAAATTTGTTGTTTTACTTATACTTGCATTAATTACTTTCTTAACTCTCGAGGTGATACAATGTTACTGAGCTTCCATAGTCCGCCAAGATATAATTTAACTAGTGTTAATTGACACTACTTTTCATACATTAACAATAAGATAAATATAAATAAACTATACATTGTGAAATGATGTGTGGAATATGGAAATTTTGGATAACAGTTGATTGTCCCTCCTAGTGGAATGCACATATACATTGGTATAATGGTAAACAACAACATACCATTGAAATTTCACAAAAGGGAGTCTGGGGAGAATTCAGGATAGAATATACGTAAACTTTACTCGTACCTTGTAAAAGTAGAAAAGTTATTTCTGAAAAATTCTTGGCTCGATATAATGATGAACGAAATGTAAAATTTTAAACTAAATATAAATTTCAGTTCTACACAATATATTTAATTTTTAATACTACATATAAAGTATAAACCAAACATATGATAAAAATATAATCTCTAAGTTACTAATCCCTATCTGATTCTTGTTTCCTAACCAACCGACCGTTTATAGTACTCAGACTTTAAACCTATAACCAAAAAGTACGATAATACTACTGCTACTTATTTAGTAGCATGGACGCGGGCCAAATCCGTATATATATGTACTTTTAAGAAAAAGTTAATGGGATTTTTACATGTTTCAGATCAATTATTACCCCTTTTTGGGATCCTTTTTGTAAATTATAATTTATAACATATGTCTGCATTTAATAGCTAAAATCATCCTATTGCTTCATTCTTCTCCAACAACCGGAGCTCCAACCCACTGCTCCATCACAATCATCCTCTAGATCTTCTCTCGCTTCTTTTGCTAATATCGGAATTCGACACTACTCTGACGAAATCGCGAATCGACAAAAACTCCGACGAACCAAACCCACAATTTTTTTCAGATCTGAGACGAGGTGAAGTGAATTGATTTCTCATTCATTAAAGTTGAATTTTCTGGTGGGATATATAGAGACAAAGGAGCAATATGGTTGGGGTCTGATTGATTTCTTGGTGGTAATGAGAGATTTGTGTTTCTTACAGATTATTATGACATTTAATGGTGCTGAATGTTCATGGGCATTTGAATGTGCTTTTCCATTCTAAAGTCTTTAGCACTCGTATGTGAAATGAATACTTAGTTAGATGTTCAAACAACTCTTCTGGTTGAAGTAATTTGTAAACAGTGATTGTTGGTTGGTCGAAATTCGCCGAAAAAGGAAAAGGGAGAAATGGGTCGGAGAAGAGGGTGGTGTTGGTGTGGTTGTTGTGGTGTTGCTCGTTTCGCGAAGTGGTGGTTAGTTCGTGTGGTTGATTTGATTGCTCCGATGATAAGCTTCGTCGAAGATGGAGTTGGAGAAGGATGGATGAGAGGGGCGTGATGGTTGGTGGTGGTCGGAGAACGGGAAGAGGGTGGCTGTTTGATGGTGGTCTAGATGGAGTTTGCATTTAACCGGAGATGGTGCTTCTCCGGTAGTGGGTGGACTGTGTGGTGATGGTGGTGGTTTGCTTTTGGGTTGGAGCTACCGGTAGTCTGACGGTAGTATGGTGGTGGTGATTCACTAGAGAAGAAGAGGTGAAACTTTTAAAAGTTGTATTAAAGTTGTATTACAACTGTATTAAATATAAACATAGTTGTAAATGCAATTCAAATTCAATATCAACTTTGTTATATATTCACCACGTGCATTGAAACATGCCTATAATATGTATAATATATTGAATTCAAAATATATTACAATTGTTGTTTATTTTTTCTCTTATTAATAATATTAAAATGTATTATACCTGAATTTTAAATATTCATTTTAAATTAATTTATATGTTAGTACATTAAATTTGTGTTAGAAATGTATTTTATATGTATTTAACTGATTTTGCTATTTTTGGTAAGAAAAGTAAGGCTATAATTTGTAAGAGTAAAAATTATACTATAATTCATAAATAAGACTTTATAATACATTATCTATGTAAAAAGCCAAAGTTAATTTCATGGAATTTTATTTTACTGCACCAAAATTAATAAATTATCTTTTGTAATGACAAAATCAGTCACTTTTATCTTATTATAAATAATAGAAAGTAAATAACTATTTTTATTTAATTAAAAAAATCACTCAATTTTGTCTCTGTGTCACAAAAATTCATTAGGAAGAAATAAAGGAGACACGGTTACAATTGACATAATATATTTATGTGATCTTTGGGCTTAGTTGAGTGATAGCTAATTATATTTATAACTAGTGTATTTGACTATGGTTCGCGCGATTATAAAAATATTTTTTTCGTGCAATTTTTTTGATGGAATATAACGATAATCCTTTTGAAAGAAGCGCGGTTATAAAAATATTTTTCCACGTGCAAATTTTTTGATGAAATACAATGATAATCCTTTTGAAATTATTTTGGTTATATTATTGAAGAGATATTTGTCATATTCTCACTTCAAATGCAAAAGTATTTTAACTTTGAGAAGATAATCCTTTTGAAATTATTTTGGTTATATTATTGAAGAGATATTTGTCATATTCTCACTTCAAATGCAAAAGTATTTTAACTTTGAGAAAATCATCCTAGATAATACTTTAACACTCTTTATTACACCAAATACATCACTTTTTTCCTAATTACTAAAGTACCTTTTTAATTACAAGTCATACCAGAATCTAATAATTAGTTATTATTTTTTTATTGTATTTAACTCTGATTTTTTTAATGCTGCTTAATTAAGGAATAAATCTAAAATAGAATCCACTAAATAACTCATTGTAATTAAGGAAGATAATTACAAAATAAAATTTTTCTTCTCTCTCTTAGTCTTGTTTCTTTCTTTATTCAAATTTTATTTTTTAATTGAATTAGTAGGCTTAAATTTAGGGATTTACAATTATCATTATTCAACTAAATTAATTTTTTTTCTCTGTAATTCATAAATATTTTTATTCTCTTTTCTAAAATTCATTATAGATTATAATAATTAGATTTAGTATAACTTTTAATTTGTTTTTTTTAATTAAAGGTTGGCCATAGGCCCTTTATTTAAAATGAAAATCTGCACAACAAAAAGGCCCACTCCTAACCGGAGCAGGCCCAACAAAACAAAAAGAGTTCACCAGCAAAGGCAAACAAAAATGAAATTGAAACAACAAAGGGAAAGTGGTTTTTGGACAAGATCCCTAGATCTCCGCTACTGCCATAGAGCCGCATCGTCGGAGATGGAGCTGGAGTCAACTTCCAGAGGTAAGCCATCACCATTCTTGAGTTTGTTTTGAGGAGATTTTAGATCTACCCTTGACGATAGAGGGTCTAAAGCTTAGAGAGGAGAGCTGATATTCTACCCGCCATGTCATCGGAGCTCAAACGAGGAGTTTCAACCGGCAAGATGGTAGCATCATATCACTCGTTCAATCTCAACTCTTTATCCTTTATTGTCAAGTTTTGAAAACTAAAATTTCCTCTATTCCGAGCTTAGATAGATGAGGACTCATACCCCCTATCTTGTGAGTAGGAACTGAAAAATGATGGAGGTCTCAAAGTGAAGGTACAGATGGAGAGAATAGACCTTGGAGCTAAACTGGAGTACTTGTAGAGCCACTACCTTGCTATGGTGAACAGAGGTGAAGTTGCAACTTATTTCTGGAAGCTGCACAGAGTATAGCTTCATCTTCGTCAAAGTCGTCGGAGAGTCAAGTTCAAAATCTGTAGCTGAGTCAGACTCAAGGAATCATTTTCCCCGGAGTAATCAAGTACCTAGCTAGAAGAGTTAGTTCTCATCTTTTAAAATTCCATGGTTGAGCCACCATGAATTCTTGAAATGCTAGCTAACTCCTCTCATTTTATGCCCTCTATTCTTTCAGCGGATCTCTGCTCCAGCTCTAGGATGGAGATGAATCTGGAAGATAAGTTCCTGATTCCCTTCAATAACCTTTGTGAAACAAATAAATGAGCTGGCTAAGAAGTCATAAAAGCATCAAGCAACATGTAGCACTCGATCTACTAGGTAACTTCAATTAAAACATTGAAAATAGTTAAAATCAAACCCGGATTCTCCCATCTTATTTTTGGGGGGTTGAATTCCACGAGAGGATTGATACCACCACCTAAATGAATAAGAAAATATGGGTCTAACTTTGTTAGCTTAGTGGCTTTGAAACTGAAGAAAATCTTATTGAATGTGCCTTCATTTTGTGGGGATATCTTTGAAGGTGAATCTGTTGAAAATAATATTAACAAATCTAAGTCTTGACTACTACCTACTCTGGACACCTAAAGCTCTCACCAGGTGCGTAGGTTGTAAGTCAAAAAAAGTAACTTCAGACTGTAGATTGTTGTTCTGTATTGAATCAACAGTTTTCCTTCTTAGAAACCCTTACTATTTATGATCTATGAATCTGTTGTAATCTAATATTCCCTTATGTGAACTAGTTGAGCCCTTGTGTGTTGTTTGTTTTTCTGATCCTCATGTGTGGTATTCTTTTTGCCTGCAATTGGGATGTCCTGATATGAACTGAATTCATATGTACCTGTAAAATCAAAAACTAGATTAGCAAAAAAATTAGCAAGAGTATTTTTCTCCCTTAAGGAGTGTTGTATTCTTGCTGGTAACATGTTCTTGATCCTTATAATGGAGTTTACCTCCATTTCCACACTCCAAGGGGGTTCCCAATCACCATTTAGGATGTTAACCATAGTTAGAGAGTCTCTTTCAACTATGATCTGTTGCAGCTGATTATCAAGATAGAATTGCAGACCCTCTCTTATAGCAGATGCTTCAGCCACTAAGTTGGTAGTCTCACCCAAGAAAATTCCTTTAGCACCCAATAGTTCACCATTATGATCCCTAACACAGAAAGCAGCTGAGCTAGGGCCAGGGTTGCCCCTAGAGGCCCCGTCAGTATTACAATTTAGCCATCCTGTAGGAGGGTGACCATCTTACAACTTTGTAAGTCCAACTTGGTCTATAGTTATCAAGAAGAGTAACTATCTGTGGCAGAGTTTGGGGTTCTTTCAGTATGTACTTGAACCTGAGTGTAACAAACTTTTGAATGATGGAGTTGATCTCCCAAATGATTTTCCTTCTAGAATAGGAGCCTCCATGATAAATTGTGTTTCTTCTCTTCCATAGAATCCATAGAATGATATTAGGCATGGTCTGAAATACTTCTTTTTGCGTTGGATATTCTTGAGCATCCCACCATATCTTTATAGTTTGCTTAACCTGTACCATAAGGCCTGTGATGCCTGCTGCTCTAGTGTAATATCTCCAAGTTTCAGTGGCTACCTCACCATTAAGAAATAAGCTCTTGAAGGGTTTGTGCAACAATTGCATAATTGTGATATATTAGGATTCCATGTAGCAGCCACATGTACTTTTGTCACCCCCCGAGACCAGGCCCTGGACGTGACGGGCAATCCAGACCAATTAAAGGCCTGAGAAGACCCCTTAGCATAACATCATAAGCATATTCCATAAAGCATTTGCAGAAGAAAGACCCATTTGAGAATATCATTTAAAACATAGTTAAAAATTTATCAAGTGTTGGCAATAAAATATTTAAATAACATCTACATAGGTCCACGAATCCTCTAACATAAGAATTGAAAATCTATGCTGGGATATGACCCCGACTATAACATAAAACTGAAAATCAGAGTCAACGTAAATATGTAAATTGCCTTTCGAAAGATGGAGGACTACCAAGTTTGTCACGCCCCGAGACCAGACCCTGGACGTGATGGGCAACCCAGATTAATAAAGGCCCGAGAAGACCCTAGCATAATATCATAAGCATATTTCATAAAGCATTTGCGGAAGAAAGACCCATTTGGAAATATCATTTAAAACATAGTTAAAAATTTATCAAGTGTTGGGCATAAAACGTTTAAATAACATCTACATAGGTTCACAAAGCCTATAACATAAGAATTAAAAATCTATGCCGGGACATGACCCTGACAATACCATAAACTGAAAATCAGAGTCAAAGTAAATATGTAAATCACCTTCCGAAAGATGGATGGCTCACCACTTGTTGGCGTTGTCCCGAACAATCCGAATGCTGCACAGTACCATGAGAAAGTGTTTTGAAACCTACATCATGAAATGATGTAGCATCCGAGGACGATCAGTACGATGAGTACTGACATGCAACCCAGGAGAAGGGACATAATAGTTTATAAAGCAAGTCATAAGAAACGTAACGTAAGTCATAATAGAAAATAAAACATGGGGCGAGTATCCAAACATTTCATAAAAATCATACATTAACATTACTTCTCAACTAGATGGTTTAACCGACATCTTATACATAATACACCACGGGCTATGTGGGTCCGATCACCACCCGATCGGCTGAGCCGTAATCCATGTTTGCCGTATGAATTGAGATCCTTATGTATATAACAGCATAAAAGGCCTACATAAATCATCCTCGTAGAGGAAAAACATAAGATCGTACAATTAAGAAGTGAACCATCCCTTACGTGGCAAAATATAGGTTTCAAGTAATGAGCCCCGTTCGACTCATACCTTCTCGGTTAACCATCTAATTATCTTCAGCCCATCTTTTAGCATTTCATAAACATTTAAGCAAAGCGTTAATTAGGACTCTTAACATTCTTGAGGCATTCATAAATTGGTATCGTCATACCAAGACTTGAAAGTTGTACATATCATATTATGCCATCATCGTTCATACATCATTAGTCCCATCATTTAAAGAATTTAAACATATTTACCATATCCCTCAAAGGTTGAAGATTTTATAATTCATAAACAACACTTTCAAAATCGAGAGATGTAGAAATCTTTTTCCTTTTTCATCAAAAACCAAGATTTAAATAGTAAAATAATTTACAAAAGAATCATGACTTTAAATCTTCCCCAAAAGCTTTTCATAGTAATAGAGTTTCGTATTTCAAGTAATAATCCTCCATTCTCAAAGAAATTCATAACCAAAGAGTAATTTCATAGGCACGGGTTTGCAAACTTTATATAAATCTTCCTTTCAAAAATCATTCAACAACCCACATTCAATACTTGCATAAAAACTGCTTTCAGAGTCAAGAAATAAACCCATAATAGATTTAGTTGAAAGAGGATTGTTCAACATACCTTGGAGAAGAAGGATTTGGAAAGGAACTCTTTGGATAGAAACCCTAGCCTTAGCCTTTCTTGAAAACCTTGAGATTTTTTGTGAAGAATCTTGTTAAAAATTCATAACTAATGATTAGAAAGGATTTGGAATACCTTGAAATACATGAGGAGAATGTAACTTGGTGTAGGAGGGTGGGGAGAGGAGAGAAAACCAACTTAGGGCTTGAAAGAAGAGAGAAAGAATGAGAATTTTCGGAAAAATCGACCTTAAGATACTTATATAGAGTTTTCTCGTGCGCGGCCACGCGGATGGCGCCTTGACCGCGCGCTGATCGCACAGAAGTGGCAATAGTACTGCCTTCCCTGCGCGCCAGCACGACTGACACCTTGTTCGCATGGCCGGCCGTGCAGACCTGACAGCGTCTAGTAAAATAGGCATAACTTTTCACTCGGGACTCGGATCGATGTACAGTTGGCGGCATTAGAAAGAAGACTAAGAAAATTTTAATTTGGTAGGTCATGGGTCACGTAACTCTTTATATAAAGGGAGAAATAATCGTTTGAAGTTGACCCTAATAGAAAAGTTATATGAAAACTTAGTCGGTAGAGAAGCTTCCATCTTAACTTGTGCTAGAGGTTCCTTAAGACCTTGATTCAGATCCATTGAAATTTTCACACACATGAATTGATATTAACATCAAGGAATAATAGGATTCATTGGGTTCGGACACCACTACATGCTTAGAACGGTTCCAAATCTTAACCCAAAAAACGTTAGGGTGTTACAATATCTCCCCCTTGGGATCATTCGTCCTCGAATGATGGGTAGGAACATATTGAAGCCATCAAGTAAGGAAGTAAAGGCTATAACTCACATCAAGAACTCTCTTTTAATCAAAGATAGAAAGACATCAAGCGGCACTCGATGACAACATCAAACAAATCATGTGAATACGAATCGTGAGACATATGAGACTTGGCATAAACATGATCTAGGACATAAGTTTTATGGAACATGATCATACTAACGTAAGGCATGAAATTTTGGAAATAATAAGCATGAATTGAGATTGATACATGGCATAAAATAAGGTTTTGCTATACGTATGAATAGAAGTATCCTCACCTTAAATGATATGGATAATGGCCCTTAGATTTAGCAACACCTTTCAAAAATATAACCTCCTCTGAATACGATGCATCACCACTTACGACTTTAAATTTTTCACATTGGCGCATATGGCGTCAAACATCTGCACCTAACATCTTGCTCTCACTCTGTTCAAGTCTAACTCGTAGGCATAAAGTGCTACATTTAATGTGATCCTACTAGTCTGAATTACGAGATTCTATATGCCAAACTCTTATAGGAACCTTCTTCCCTAAACGTGATTTGCCCTTAGGTTTATTCTAAACTCGTCAAAGTCTCTTTTTACATCTATATTTGTACTCCAAGAATATTACTTCTCCTTATCACCTTAATCAATCAAGCTCAAAATTTTAACAAGAAGTCAATTTTCACAAGAAGCAATTGCCCACAAGTATTCAACATCACATTCAAGCCTATTACTATATTCCTTTCCGGCTTATATATAGCTAAAACTACCAAAGAATTCTCTCAAGCATCTTCATAATCAACAATTCTCGAACTTCTACAAGGAGACACATCATATATTTCCCTCTAACTATTTCACATAATTACTCCTCATCTCGCACCTCATCCACACTTAACAACTTAGGTGACACAATCACACGTAGCCACCACTAAAAAGGAAACATCTACTATCTTCCATCTAGACCACGACTTATCTTCCTTTACAGACAGTTTCCCCGACATAAGATAAATGTTTCTGAAGGAATAGATTGAGAGCATGAACTGCAAATAAAGGCCAAAATCTTGACCATAAACATGGAGTATGAAATGAACATCTTTAACAAGAGCATGAGCATTGGGGATACATGGATGTCTTTCGATATTGAGTTATACTTAACGTGACCTTGTCACTCAAGATGAGATCTGGAGAACCTGGTGCGATGGGCATGGGTACGTCATATTCTGAACACACAAGACGTAAACTAAGGGTTGTTCTGAGTATAGACATACCATAACCATCCATAACTATCAAGAGGTGGATGTACACATGGCTTAGAGAAAGAAAATCAAAAGCGCGAATCTTTCAAGAAGTCTGATCTGAGTGTGTACATGATGTAGCATGATTTCAATAGCCATTTTGGACATATCATGAAGCTTGAGTTTATAGGACTGAACATAATGTGAGATATGGGTTCATGGATCATGAGTATCGTAACATAGAATTTGGATCCCTGGAACCATAGAGAAATATTTAAACCGCTGGGAGACGCTATCGCTTTCATTTCAAATGACAGAGCATTGATAAGAGTCTACATAGAAAATTTGACCCTCAGACATAGGCATGATTCAAAGGCATAAGACATGGGTATAGTATCCTCTTAAGTTGAAGTATAAGGAATATGCAAGAATAAGAATGGGTTGCTATGGAACATATCATAACCCTCTTCTGAAACTCATCACAACTAAAACTCGAGACTTTTCTTAGTTCAACACTTCATCATCTCCCCCTTAGCGCAAAGGTCACTATCTTAGGCCTGAAAACCTATCTGTAAAAAGATCTATAAGTACAACACTCGGCACTGCAGGGTATCACTATACCAATGAATGCTAATCTCACCCAGATATTATATTTGGAAAGATTTTACCAACTCCTTTCTAGGCCATTCCCTTCAGAGACACTATTCTTAACTTATGCTAACCTTATAGCCAAAATAGTAAAATTAACTTTCTTGGGCACACACATCCACGTTCTCCAACACTTAAACAACTATTCTCCGCTACTTAGTCTGACTAGCATTTATCAACTCTCATATCCGCCCAATTCAACACATTTTAAGATTAGACTATGAGGCTCAACAACGTCCACTTAGATCTATAATCCCCTCAATTCATTCCAATGGACACCAAATAATAATTACTTAGCCTTCTCCGAATAAAGCAATTCAAGAATATCAACTACGTACCCATAGCACTTATAAACTTAAAATTGAGTACACCTTGGTCTTACCAACTTAAGGCTCTTATCCTTTAATGACTTATCCACCATTCATGATTTCAACACTAGTTTCATGAATATATCATGCTTACACATTCTAACCTTCCCTAAGTTATCAACAATAGCCCTCTCACGCACCATGTCAAGCCTACTAAATCAGTCTCATAAAAGTAATATTATCATTCCCTACTATCACTTTTTTTTCTACCTCGATGACTATCCACAACTCAACCTTAGTGTCTAGCACTAGGTAAGGTTAACATCAAAACTTAGCATGCTATTCAGGCTTATAACTACCAGATAGAAATCAAGAAATACTAATCCACCACAACTTTGACAGAGTGATCGATCTTAACTCATTCTTCAATATACTACAGCTTACAAGCCAAATCTCGTTCACAATATTACCACTGCACCTTAACATTCATGACACAACTTCTCACCTACTATGTTGGCTTATAATTACTAGATAAATTCAAGACAGGGTCTAATTAAACCACATGATAAGAATAGTCGATCTTAATCTTACAATATAACCCGTTACAGCCCATTAGCACGTTGTTCTTTCTCACATCACCTCTACTTACCCATACATGCACTTAAACTACTTTCGTAGATCCATAAACATCACTAAGTCTCCCTCTTCAAGACCTCAAAATGAAGTCTAAACTTATAAATTCATAACCAGTCTATCCTTACATTCACAACCTATAATTGATCTATACTACTACAATAACCAACCACCATAAGCTCCTTTCCTATTTTAAACAATTCAACAACATCATAACTAACCACTCTTGGCCCACTATTTTTCATAAGATTTGCTAATTTTGCTACACTGAAACCCACACCATACAGGTATACCACTTTTATCACTCACTTAGTGGGTACAAGACTCTAGCTGCCTTTTTCGATCATTCACTACTTGCACTCTCCGACTTCTAAACTCGTGACCCCATATGTCTCTAGCTTTGGGATAATCTCACTACTCATCTCATAACACTCTAGTTTATACTCTCTCGGGTGAAAATGTTATCCCAACACTCGCATACACACCTTCCCCCCTTGAGCGTGACAGTTGTAACCAAAATTTCAAAAGGGTTTGAAAACACAATTCACCTAGGCTCAAACACATGATTCATGAAGATAGGGGGTTTCACTCTTGGAATTAATAGACTTTGATGCACTAATGGACCCCTCTTAAGTCCTTGTGCAGTCTCGTAACCTTTTAGATAACTTAACCACATAGGATCACATCGTAAGGAGTCTGAGCTTTGTACTTCTATCACATCGAAGGTAAACATAGTTAGCATAGTTAGAGCAGAGTAGGAATCTGGATAAGTTTCTTATGAGCAACACTTTTGCATGATCTGGAGTATGAAATAATGAGAAACATTTCCTAAATGCCCTGTAGCCTCCTGATTATAAGTGTGGTGTGCAGGACTCTACTTGGCACAACTTCGTAGACACCCTGAGACCATGAACCGTGCTCTGATACCAAGTTTGTCACACCCTGAGACGAAGCCCTGGACGTGATGGGCAACCCAGACCAATAAAGACCCGAGAAGACCCCTTAGCATAACATCATAAGCATATTCCATAAAGCATTTGTGGAAGAAAGACCCATTTGGGAATATCATTTAAAACATAGTTAAAAATTTATCAAGTGTTGGGAATAAAATATTTAAATAACATCTACATAGATCCACTGTCACGACCCGATTTCTCGGTCATGATGGCGCCTACAACCCCCCAGTAGGCGGACCAATTCCCGTAGCCCAGAACAGTTAGTAATGGGCTACTATCTAGCAAAAAGGGAACAAGACGAATAAAATAGATAACAGGAATATAAATATATACATATGCGGAAACTAAACCAAACCCCAAGACCTGGTATCATAGTACAGAGCCAAAACTACATACATGGAGTGAAAACTATCCAAAAGAATATATACAGATGTCTCTGAATGGTAATAGAGTACATAAAGCAAAAGATAAACTAAAGCTAAGCTCTGATCGCCAAGAGCTCACCCTCAGCCTGAAGTAGTCTCCAACGGATCTCCAAGCACGATTCACAACGGTCTAACGGCGATGGTCCACGCCAGGATCTGCACCCAAAGATGCAGGGGGTAGGGGTGAGCACCAAATGCGAAGCATAAGGTACCCAGTAGGTATCATAGGCCGACTGGGCACATATAAGATAAAAGCGCAGTAATAGACAGAATAGAAGCAATCAGTCACAGAAATCAACGAAAGGTACACAGGAACTAGCCCAGAGGGAACCCAACAGAACCACATATGAGGCTAGTAAGCAGGATATACACACCAAAGGCACAGGTGAAAGTAAGAAATAACGCACCTGGGGTCCTTGCAATAACAGTGTATATAAAATAAGTTTACGAAATGGACGGTATACCGGTAACCTCAAGTGTAAGAAGAAGAGAGGGAGAGTAATAATAGGCATGCTCAGAGACATGAATCAAACTCAACTAATCACACCAATCTCATACTTATCCATAATAGAGAACAATTCTATAAGTAGAAAGCAAAAGTCTACCTACAGTCCCTCGGCCGCCCATACAATCGAGGAACACAAACAAGTGAAAACAAACCCTCCGGCATCCCATACTACCGGAGCGTACAATCAGCAAACAGCAAACAAGGGTGGAACCTCGAACCATGAATGATATGATGCATGAAGATCTCAAGTGCCATAGTATCTATGTATGTACCTCCTCCGGCGCCGATCCGGCCCAGCAGGTAGGGTCCATGGAAGGACTCTGCCCATATACCCTACTCCCCCGTATACCCTCTTCGGCACACGCAGCCCGTAGCCCCTGGCCCGGATTAGCAAGGTCCATGGAGGTCCAGACCCCATACTAAATCTCAGTATCAGAAACATCGTTATCAGGATAGAGACCCAGTCTCGATATCAAGATAAGACCCAGTCTCGATATGGCGCCCAGACCCTTGTCCAGGACTAAAAATAGTAGAAAATATCTCAA
>QJPP01004842.1:0-51838 GCA_003996215.1 Jaltomata sinuosa
CTACAGACGGTTTCGTTGAGTGGTTTTCTTCCATAAACGCAGCACCCTTGCGACTTGCTGATATGGAAGGATATCCCATTTCAGTGGTCGGATCAGTGCGAGGATAGCTTCCAGAGGCTTAAGGCCTTATTGACTTCAGCTCCAGTTTTGACTTTGCCGGTTGAGGGTCAGAGCTTCTCCGTGGATTGTGATGCTTCTGGGGTTGGTCTTGGTTGTGTGTTGATGCAGCAGGGTCGAGTAATAGCATATGCGTCGAGGCAGCTGAAGGTTCACGAGCGCAACTACCCCACTTATGATTTAGGGTTGGCGGCGGTAGTTTTCGCGCTCAAGATCTAGAGGCATTACTTATATGGGGTTCACTGTGATATCTTCACCGTAGTCTGCAGTATATCACGAGTCAGCGGGAGTTGAACTCAAGACAGAGGAGATGGGTCGAGTTACTGAAGGACTATGACTTCACTATTCTGTATCATCCGGGCAAGGCGAACGTGGTAGCGGATGCCTTGAGTCGGAAAACAGTGAGTATGGGTAGCCTAGCTTCTCTTTCAGCTTCAGAGAGACCATTGGCCTTGGACATCCAGTCCTTGGCTAATCGTTTGGTTAGGCTTGACTTGTCGGATCCTAGCAGAGTTCTCGCCAGTGTTGAGGTTCGTTCTACTTTGATTGATCAGATTCAGAGCCGTCAGTTTGAGGATCAGCAGTTGTGTGACCTTCGTGATCGGGTTGTTCAGGGTGAGACCAGTCGGGCTACTCTAGATTCAGATGGGGTTCTGAGGTTTGATAGTCGCCTATGTGTTCCGAGGATTAGTGATTTGATTCAGTTGATACTTCACGAGGCACATTGTACTAGATACTCCATTCACCCTGGCACAGCAAAGATGTATAGAGACTTGAGGCAGCTTTACTGGTGGAGTGGTATGAAGCGGGATATAGCGGAGTTTGTATCTCGGTGCTTGAACTGTCAGCAGGTTAAGTCCGAGCACATGAGACCTGGTGGTTTGATGCAGCGACTTCCCATTCCTGAGTGGAAGTGGGAAGGGATTACTATGGACTTTGTTGTTGGTTTGCCTCGTACTTCTCATGGGTTTGATTCCATATGGGTGATTGTTGATAGGCTGACTAAGTCAGCACATTTCTTGCCGGTTCAGACTTCTTATGGTGCAGAGAGGTTAGCTCAGATCTACCTTCGTGAGATTGTTCGGTTGCACGGGTCCCAGCTTCTATCATTTCAGACCGCGGCACTCAGTTTACATCTCAGTTTTGGAGGGCTATTCAGCGGGATTTGGGTACAGAGGTTCATCTTAGTACCGCTTTTCCACCCTCAGACAGATGGCCAGTCCGAGAGGACTATTCAGATTTTGGAGGACATGCTTCGAGCTGTGTTCTTGACTTTGGAGGTTCTTGGGATCAGTTTGTTCCCTTGGCAGAGTTTGCTTATAATAACAGCTTCCATTCAAGTATCGGCATGGCCCCTTTTGAGGCTTTGTATGGCAGGCGTTGCAGATCACCGGTAGGTTGGTTTGATGGTTTTAGTGTTGGGCCACAGAGCACAGATTTCCTTCGAGATTCCTTAGACCGAGTCCGAGTGATTCAGGACAGACTTCGGGCAGCTCAGAGCAGGCAGAAGAGTTATGCTGATCGTAGGCTTCGTGCCTTGGAGTTTAGTGTCGGTGACTTGGTATTTCTCCGTGTATCGCCCATGAAGGGCGTAATGAGATTTGGTAGGCGGGGAAAGCTTAGCCCATGGTAACATTGGGCCGTTTGAGATTCTTCAGAGGGTTTGGCGTTGCCTATAGCTAGCCTTTCCTCTGATGTTTTCAGCTATACATCCTGTATTTCATGTTTCGATGTGCGTCGGTATGTCCCAGATGAGTCTCATGTGTTGCAGTGGGATTCAGTTCAGTTGGATGAGGGTTTAGCCTTTGTTGAGGAGCCGACAGCTATTTTGGCCAGAGATGTCAGGAGATTGAGGTCTCGAGAGATCCCGGTTGTTAAGGTTCAGTGGAGGCACCGTCCAGTCGAGGAGGCTACCTGGGAGACCGAGAGAGATATGCGGGATCAGTATCCGCAGCTATTTTAGCCTTCAGGTACCCCCTTGACCTTGACTTTCGAGGACGAAAGCCCTTTTTATTAGTGGATGATGTAATGACCCTTCCGGTCATTTCCACGTTTAAGTTTGAAGTCAAGCAAATCGACAAAAGTTATCGTATGTTCGTTAACAAATTTCCTGAACTTTGGGTCAAATGTCTCGGGGCTTTTCTCACAATATATAAAGAGTTAGAAGTCCCCCAAAATACCAAATCGAAGGTCTACGAGTCTAGTTTCCAACGCACCAAACCTCACATCCAACTGATCTCGGAGTAAAGAGTTATGACTGTTTTACCGCGGACTGTCTGGCAGAAAACGTATTACGTACCGGGTCGCGAACCGGGTCGGGTTAAACTCGATTTAAGCCTCGACTTCACATTTTAAAATGTCATTTCAGTTCCGAAACAGTGATAAAATATAAGGGAGGATCCTGAGAGAATTCTTGAGTATCAAATCGTGCGTTGGTATTACGAGCCTAAGCTTAGGAATTTTATTAGCATCGTGCGTGTATTTGAAAATATTTTATTTAAAAGTTGAATTTGGTAAAAATTATATTATTACTGCCTTTTCAAATATTTTAAAGGTTTATGAAGAATATTTTGTTACGTATAATTGTTTATGTATTTATTTTATAAGGTTTTTATACACCATAATATTTTAACGGGGATAGTAAATTTAGTTATGTTGAAAATTATGGTTATAATATAGTAGGTTTTGTTTGAAGTAATTTTCTATGAATTATGGTATATTTAAAATATTATATTTATTTTATCACGAATTTATTCAATACCCGAATACGTACGTAGCGGGGACCCACCTATCATTAATTGGATAAGGGGAGATGTGGTGTTGACACACCCCCCCCCCCACGTGGAAATCAATTGAGGGTGTAGGCAATTGCTGCCAAACTTAAGGCAATTGTTGCCTTAACTTTCATTATACTTCTATTTTCTATTCACTGCAAGCATTTCAATTCCATTATTTACTTTTGCTCCACAATTCTATACGGCACATAGATATTAGGCGGACAGGGATTTTGGGTGGAGAAAGCATTTTATTCTTTGTTGTTCTTATATTTGATCACGGAAAATGGAAAGTCAATTGTCTACGTCAAGTTATTCAAGCCCAAATCCGATTCCGATTTAGTTTTGGATTTTCTTGGAGTGGTTCGAGCTTGAACATCGTTGTTCTAGCAGCTTATCGTCGGACGACAGATAGGTTACGGTTTATTTTCCCTAGACTCCGTATATATAAAATAAAATTGTATTAATGGACATCCTTGGGTTGGTTTATTAGGTTGGTACCACAGACCTCGACCGCGTTATTCATGTCCGCCTACTTTTGTTCCTCCGTTGCTTGTAGTATTTGTCGTTATATTTTATTTACCCTTGTGGTCCTGTGAGGCCTTGTTGACTCTGGAACATAGAAGGTGGGATTTTTGGAATGTCCGCGAGTCCCGGGCATAGAATTATCCTTCTAGGCTGGTTATGCTTGCTGAGTAGCTGTGGGCCTGTGCAGGGTCGATAGGTTGATTGTGAGCTGCGGGGCAGCTATTGTGTGTGATCATACCATTTCCATGCATATAAAGAGGTTTTCTCCATGTTTTACTGTGGTTTTGGCTTCGGGCCTACTGGCACTGTTTTCTAAACCTTGCATGGCCCGGGGGCCCGTTTTTGATGGAAATGATTTGGAAATGGTTGATTTCACTTGTGGAGATTTTTGGGCAAGAAAGTAAAATTATGTTTAAAATCATCAGTTTTATGATTATCGCTAGACTCGGCAGGGCCGGGGTGCTAGTTGAGTTTTCTTGTTACTTGAGATGATTTTTAGCCTCGGTCGGACCGAGCACCTGAGATGACTTTTTACTATTTAGACCCGGTTACTCCCGGGCACCCTTGGAGGGTTTTTTTGAGATATTTTCCTACTATTTTTAGTCCTGGACAGGGTCTGGGCGTGCATATTCGAGACTGGGTCTCTATCTTGATATCGAGACTGGGTCTCTATCTTGATACCGGACTTGCTTCCGGACGACATGTTCTGATACTGAGTTTTAGTATGGGGTCTGGGACCTCCATGGACCTTGCCATCCGGGCCAGGGGCTACGGGCTGCGTGTGCCAGAGGAGGGGTATACGGTGGAGTAGAGGTATACGGGCAGTGTCCTTCCATGGAACCTACCTGCTGGGCCGGATCGGCGCTGGAGGAGGTACATACAGAGATACCATGGCACTTGAGATCTTCATGCATCATGTCATTCATTGTTTGAGGCTCCACCCTTGTTTGCTGTGTTCTGATTGTACGCTCCGGTAGTATGGGATGCCGGAGGGTTTGTTTTCACTTGTTTGTGTTCCTCGGTTGTATGGGCGGCCGGGGGACTGTAGGTAGACTTTTGCTTTTTACTTGCAGAATTGTTCTCTATTATGGATAAGTATGAGATTGGTATGATTAGTTGAGTTTGATTCATTTCTCTGAGCATGCCTATTATTACTCTTTCTCTCTTCTTCTTACACTTGAGGTTACCGGTATACCGTCCATTTCGTAAACTTATTTTATATACACTATTATTGCAAGGACCCCAGGTGCGTTATTTCTTACTTTCACCTGTGCCTATGGTGTGTATATTCTGCTTACTAGCCTCACATGTGGTTCTGTTGATTTTCCCTCTGGGCTAGTTCTTGTGTACCTTTCGTTGATTTCTGTGACTGACTTGCTTCTATTCTGTCTATTACTACTTTTATCTTATATGTGCCCAGTCGGCCTATGATACCTACTGGGTACCTTATGCTTCGCATTTGGTGCTCACCCCCTACCCCCTGCATCTTTGGGTGCAGATCCTAGCGTGGGCCATCGCCGTTAGATCGTTGTGATTCGTGCTTGGAGATCTGTTGGGGACTACTTCAGACTGAGGGTGAGCTCTTGGCGATCGGAGCTTAGCTTTAGTTTATCTTTTGCTTTATGTACTCTATTACCATTCAGAGACATCTGTATATATTCTTTTGGATCAGTTGCACTCCATGTATGTAGTTTTGGCTCTGTACTATGATACCAGGTCTTGGGGTTTGGTTTAGTTTCCGCATATGTATGTATTTATAGTCCGTTTATCTGTTCTCTTCATATTGTTCTCTTATTTGCTGGATAGTAGCCCATTACTAACTGTTCTGGGCTACGGGGATTGGTTCACCTACCGGGGGTTGTAGGTGCCATCATGACCGAGAAATTAGGTCGTGACATGAACTATCCAATAGAGAGATCAAATCCATTCTCACGAAAACAATAAGCACTAATCGAACGGATTGGTCATGGAAATTAGATAATGCATTGTGGGCTTATAGAATTGCCTACAAAAACTCCATCGACATATTTCCATGCCAAGTAGTGTTTGATAAAGCTTGTGATTTTCTTGTGGAGTTGGAAGATAAGGCCATGTAGGGTTTAAAATAGATAAACTTAAATTAGGAAAAGGCTGCTCATGCTCGGGTTAAAGATCTCAATGAAATTGATGAATTATGTATATGGGCCTACGAGAGTGCTTCTCTCTATAAATCACAAATGAAGCACTTTCATGATTAATGAATACTAAAGCTAGAGTTCTCACCCAGTGATTGGGTGCTTCTATTAAACTATAGGCTCCGTCTCTTCTCGGGCAAACTAAAGTCTAAGTTAGCTAGACCTTTCAGAGTATCTCAAGCCTTTGCAAATGGAGAAATTGAACTGGAAGTTGAAGTGGATCAAAATTTAAAGTGAATAACCAACGAGTCAAGGAATACTTGGGTTTTCCAAAATAATTCACTTTCATAGGAGTTACTTACCTCAACAAACCATGGTTGTGAGGTACCATCGTCAAGTTGTGATGTTAAACCAAGCACTTCTTGGGAGGCAACCCAAGCGTTCATCTTATCTTTGGTATTTTTCTTTTCATTCTTTACTGTTTTGTTGTTTTTGTTGATTTTTTAGGTAGGATATCATTTAGGTGTCATTGGAATGCTTAGAAGGCAAAAAAATAAAAAAAATACTCCTCCGTGGCAACAGTCGAAATGCACCTGGAGAATCGCACCTCTCTCACAAGAGAATAACCTCTTGCAGATAAAACCACCTTTATTCTTGGTGGTCACATGTGAACTCACCTGCATTTGCAAGTATGGTTCCGCACCATGCACATCACCCCACAATGGAGAGGCTGATCACTGGTATTTTTGACTGAAAGTAAGGGTTCATATGGAACTAATCATGCAAAACACATGCTTTATTTCATACAACGCACCTTACTTTACAAGTGGGAAACACAGTACTGGCACTTTAATGGAATTTTGTGGCTCACATGCATCGTGACCTATGAATTTGCATGCTATAATGTGCAGAACACATGCTATTTCGCAAAGCAAAAATAGATCACTGTCACTTCAGGTACTTTTCACTGCGATCTGTGATGTTGTAGGCAAAATGCAAAACCCAATCCATGCCATGCAGGTCAATTCATAGATGGAGAGGCAGATCACTAGCAATTTCAACTATCTCTACTATAATTTACGTCAGTATCTGCGTTTTGCCTTTGCTCGCTTGCAATTCACACTCTCCATCACATGCCACATCTCATGGAGTAGTTTTAATTCTTGACTCCTTTTAATTTTTGTGCATTAAGGGCAATATTTCATTTTAGTTGGGGGTGCACTTCAAATTTAAGTCATTGTGAAGCATGTGTGAATTATTATTTGGCCCCTGTCGGGCATATTTTGGATGGTTATGTGTGCCCTCGCCGGGATTTATTTTTCATTTTAAATGCTTTATATTGCACCCTTGTGGGGTTTGATGCTTATAATTGTGTAAATGTAAGTTTCCATAACACTGGGTTAGTCCTACACGCTCAAGTATTTCACTACCCGTGCTTTGATCACACACTTAGTGCCTATGCCAAGCCTCGTTCTCCTTGATCCATGAGCACATAACTCAACATTGCCTTTCTGAATAATAGCTAGTTGAATAAACTCCGAGGTTTTCTTCATACCACGGTTCTTTCCCAAGGAGCAAATGATTTCTTTTATTTATTTTTGGTGTCGAACTAAATTGGCATTTCCCTATGATAGATTGAGAGGTGACTTTCTTAGGGGAAAATGCCATTTTTTTGTATTTATATCAAGTCCGTATTTTGCCTTGTCTCTAATAGGCCCACTAAAAATTTTCCTGGCAAAGAATTTACAAATTGAAGAAAAGAAGGGAAAATGATTTTTGCTAAAGCATTCTCGTGTCATGACTTGCACACTCTCCATTTGGCTTAATTGCTTCACAAACGAGTGCGCAGAACTCAGAATAGCTTGTCAAAAGTTATTTGTCCCAATTGATTTTGAGACTAATTCCAAGCTTCTTGTGTTGTGATTCCTTGTGTGGCAAGGCTTACTTAGTTCTTGTGCATGCATTTGTCTAGATCTTGCCCCGAATATAATTCAAGGTGAAATCCTAGATGTTGCCTAGCTTGGAAGATGATCTTAGGCCCTCATTGGATATGTCACTTTACCCAAAAGTTCCTTCTCTCAATATTGATCCTAGTTAACCTCTTTTGAGCCTTAACTGTTCCTTGACAACCATGTTACACATCATAACCTTCTTTAATCCTTGATATTGGCACCCATTCCTTCCTAATGGCTAGAAATTAAAGTGTAGGCTAAAAGCCCAAGTTTAGAATGGGGAACATGAGTGATTAAAAGACATTGTGATGTAGGAAAAAACCTAAGTTTGGGGATGTATATATTGTGATAATAAAAGAAGAAATTTCGCTCAAAGTTTGAGGTAGCACCCAATGTTTATCTTAAGAAGTAATTGATCTAATGAAAGAAAGATTGAAAGAAAGAAAAGATTGGGTGGTGTTACCTCATGAGCAAAATAAAAGGTGCTTGGAATAATAATTATGAAGGATACAAATTGGGATTATGAGAGGGAGCAATAATGTAATGTGAACCAAAATATATGAGCGAGTGCATTTGATTGTTTATGACATCGTTAGGGAGGATTAGCCACTTGAGCCAAAATAAAATCCTCACCTTAACCCTAGCATACATCTTTGCCTACAAGTCCTTAGTAATTCCGAGCTTGGTGATTCTACATTAGTGGAAAATTACATGAAGGGAAAGACTATGGTTCAATATGTGTGTACTCGAATTTCATTAAGAGAGTGAGAGTCTTCATGCTCTCCTATGATCCCTATTATGTGAAATACATGATTGTGAGTGGGATTCTCTCTTGCGGTGAGTGACATTACACTCTTGAAGTGAGTATTGAAGTCTTGATTTCAATCAGGAGGAATGGATAAGACAAGTTGTGAGGCGAATCTTGAGGCAAACCTTGAAGGTCAATGCCAATGACTTGAGAAGCTTAATGATCTTGTTTTGAGTGTCAAATCTCCTGATTTTGAAAGAAAATTGAAGTCTTTTCCTAAAAGTTTTGAAATGAGCAATTGCCTAAAGATTATGGTGATACCAATTGAGATGAGAATTTTTATCTAGAGTCTTTTGTTTATTATTTTCTTGAGTTTTTGAGTCGGTATAATCTTGTGTACAACCCCTATATCTTGAGAAGTTGTGTCAATCCTTACTTTGTGAGTTTTTTTCTTGAGCACAAATAATAGTTCAAGTTTGGGAGTTTGATAGGTTGGTAATCTACCAACTTATTTGACCTTTATTTATGAATTTTTACCTTGATTTGATATGATTTTGAAGAATCTTATGCCTTTATTATCCTAATTGCATACATTCTTGGTGCAATGAAAGAAGAAAAGGATTTGAACCAAATAAGCTAAAAAGGGAAGCCAAAGTGCAAAGATGAGCAGAAGAGTAAGAAATCTTCCAAGACATGCGAAGCAACATGCGGCCGCAAGAGAAAACATGCGATTCGCAAGTGCTAGCGCACATGGAGGGAAGAACACTTCCTCAAGCAGTCAAAGCATGCGAGCTGCAAGTTCTACAGGGTGATCACACCTTCCATCACACACGAGGCCGCAAGTTACAAGTTCAACACTGCCTGAAAGACAGGACACCTGTGAGCCGCATGTCGCAAGGGACGACCGCAGGTGCCCTCACACCTTATTTCGCACATGCTCCAGAGGGAAAAATCGTCTAAATATGTGTGACATATTTGGGAAGTTTCCAAAAACCTTTTTTGGTATTTGTACCAAGTATATACTGCAGTTTTTATTTTCCGAATAGAATATAGTTGATAGAGCAAAAAATTTCTCTTCTTCTTCTTCTCTAGTGAAAAACACCATTATTAACATTTTGAGCTTGTAATTTGAATTTAACTTGCAGAATGAATAGAATTTTGGAAAATCCAACTCGTATCTTCTCTTATTCCTTTACTACGAGTAGCTAAACTTAATTCTAGGGGTGTATGTATGATGGGTATTTGAACTTGGAAATGGGGGTTGATTATTTGTGTTTATAATTGATTATTAAGTATGAGTGTATTGAATTCTTCATGTTTTAATTATAAAATTAATGGTTGTAAATATTGATTTAGCTTACTAATTGTGTTCTTGCTTGAGAGAGGAGTTCTTCAATTGGGTAAAAATTCAACAATGGAGATTTTGGATTTTTGCTACAATTGAGACTAGGAATTGCTTGATTTTAGGAAATTCCTATTTAAGAGTCAAATCTAGAGATAGTTTGATTCACCTAAGCTAAATTGGTTGGTTTGATATCAAACTATGGGGCTTGAGAGAGAGACCATAGTAAATATACTCAGTGAGTTGAAAAACTACTAAGCGTAGCTTGAACCAAGCTACCCATGCTAATAATTGAAAATTTTCTTGATTAATCAGCCCCTATCTCATTGTAAGACTCCATCGGAAGCACACACATAGTCTTCCCACTCTTTATTAAATCAATTGTGTCAATGTTTCACTTTTGTTACATCTTGAATTATGATTTCCCCAAACCTTTTCCCCAACTTTACTTTTACTTGTTCGGCCAATTTGCTCACTCTAGTGAATTAATTTTTGATGTTTAGTGTCAAGTCATAGTACTAATCTTTGTGGATTCGACCCCGACATCTGTTGAGTACTTATTATTTTGCTTGGTGATTGTTACTACCTCCTTCGGGAAGTGCTTTTGAACGTCATCAATACTTCCGACTCAAATTTTATAAAATCATTTACACATGTCCTCATGCACATATTACTTATTTATTTTATTCAAAGTGGCCAAAGACCACAAAATATATAAAATAAAATCATCCAAACAAAAATAAATAAACACACCAAATAGGCCCAAAAAGAAGAGAAAAAAGACACTATAGTCTTTTTTCTCATGCGCCTATTATGTAGATAAGTTAATTATTTAAAATATATCACCTCTTTTAATTATACATATTTTTCTAATTAAATCATGAAACTTGTTCCAATTGATGTTGATATTATGATTAATTGAGATGAGATATTTAACGTGATTGACTTATCCACATAATGATGCTTGAAATCAAGCGCTTAAGCTTTTCAAAAATTTAAGCTAGAAATACTTAATAGGAAAACTTTTTTATCTTTTTTTTTTTGGTTTTCCATCCAGTATTCGACACTCACATTGGAGCCCGCTTGATTCAGACTCGCACTGAGTAGGGACCATTTAGGGGTAGCTCCATACTAAGGATTTTTCATAAGCCAAGGCTCAAAACTAAGACCTTTTGTTAAGGGAGGAGCATCCCTATCCACTGTACCACATTCTTAGGTGGTAGTAGGAACACTTTATCATGTGTTCAGTTGGAACAAGTCATAGTTCGATTGTGTAAATAAAATTTGCAAACAAATTTAAGAGAATATCCATGTATTTAATCCTATTTTTAATGCATGGAAGGCTTGTGCGTACAATTGTATCTTCTATCTTTCTAGCGTATGTTACAACTAACGCTCTTTCTCCCACTGCATGTGAATAAATTTAAAAACTCTTATACTTATAATGTAACACTATGTGTGATAATTTTGTTTCAAAGCTTAAATGGTTAAAGATCACATTTTTAGTTATTTAATTATGTTATGTCGTAATACACCTTTAATGAGTGATCTGATTTTTATTTTCATGGGCCAAATATGTGAAAATATTTTTTGCTTTCGAGGCGATGATGAGGTTCAAGGTTAATACACCTTTCCTAGAATGTAAAAGAAAATGGACTGGGGATAGTCTTGATCACCCTAAATAGGAAGAGGTTAAGAGAAACTATAAATTGTGTATCAAAGTTCAAAAATCCCTCTCTTGATTCAAGAAGTGAAAAATGGTACAGATACAGAGAGAGGACAGCATAGAGGCAGATGCTTTAGAAAATCTTGGATCAACGATCAAGGTAAATGATTCTATTAAAAGCCTAATTGTACATTTGCCTCGTTCGACTTTAGATGCACCTAACTACGGAGAAGTTACATCATTGAATATTGTTTGGTATTGGCGCAGTGACTTCGTCATTACTTAAAAGATGCAGAATTACCAAAAGGCTCGTAGGATTCTTCATCACTTAGGTCTAAAGATGCAAAATACTTCTTAGTGGATGAAAGTATATATAGATAAGGTTACAAATTAAGAGAATCACTCCATCCCCGTACCATCCAAATGCAAATGGTAAGGATGAGTCCACCAACAAAATATTGATGATGAGTC
This sequence comes from Jaltomata sinuosa, assembly GCA_003996215.1. Lineage (NCBI taxonomy): Eukaryota > Viridiplantae > Streptophyta > Magnoliopsida > Solanales > Solanaceae > Jaltomata > Jaltomata sinuosa. The sequence continues at coordinate 11,713 of QJPP01004842.1, forward strand.
TCAAAAAGAGATTAAAAGATACAAAAAGGTCTGGACAGAAGATTTACCTAGAGTTTATGACCGCATTGCACCAATGTGAAGTCTAGCACCGAGGAAACTCCTTCCTCACTAGTTTATGGGTTAGAAACATTAATACCACTAGAAGTTGGAAAGCCATGTTTTAGGTTTAAATGAACCACTGAAGTAGAAAATAGTAAAGCAATGATGGATCGTCTAGATTTATTAAACGAGCACTGAGAATTGGTTCTGATATGAATGACAACTCAAAATCAAGGATGGAAAGATATTAGAACTAGCATAGAAAACTCAGACACTTCAAAGTCAAAGACTTATTAATATGAAAAGTAACTCTTAATGCGCGAGATCCGAATGCAGGTAAAAAATTACTCCAAATTGGAAAGGTCTGAATTACTCCAAACTGGAAAGGTTCATACATAATAGTTGGCATATCTAGAAAAGGCACATATCAGCAAATGGATATGGATAATAACTAATTGTAGTGTAGCTGGAACATCAGTCACCTGAAGAAGTATTATTGCTGAATAAAAACATGGTGAAACACTCTTTTTACTTTTGACTAGTTTTTGTCCTATTGGGTTTTTATGGAAAGGTTTTTAATGAAGTTATAATAAGTTTATTGGGGATCTGGCATATATTCATCGTTAGTTTCATGGGGAATGAAGTCCAGTGTCTAAGTTTTCATACCTCAAACTCAAACACTGGGGGGTGAAGGCTCATATAAATTATCGAAGCAAATAGAAGAAATCACATCTCTATAAACAAAAATAGGCAGAAGTACTCGAAAATGCAAAGGCACTGGAGACTGCAATAAAAAAGTAAACAAAATAGCCAAACATACCCGAAGATGTAGAAGCACCAGGGACTGTCATCAAAATAAGGAGTAAAAACTCCAAATCACTTCAAACAAAGGACTAGGGGATTGCACAACAAGTTCCAAATACTAAGGTTATTCATTGACTGGTTGTCATAACACAATTAAAATATCTGATAACATTATTTTTGTTTGTTAAGTTTTTACCTTGTAGAAGCTATTGTTTGACCACTCGAAATGGCAATACACACATAGCTATGAGAAATATACTAAAAATGAAATAGTATGAAAGATATCATTAATGTCTCTTATGATTATGTCCTATGTTGAAGTTGATTTAACTAAACATCGACAGATTTAATCTCCTCGATATATTGTGCCAAAATAGAACATGAGACGCACTAACTCATAAGAAACATTTTTTATAAAAGGGCCCTGACTTATAAAGGAAAATAAAATTCTAAATGGATAGAGTCAAAACACTCAAAAAAATAACAAAAAAAATATGAGATGACTATGAATGAATTTGTCGTAATTAAAAAAATTGGTTGGCACCTATATTCAGTCATTACTTAAATTTGAATGAGCTAATTCCTGGATAATCTAGAAAATTTATTTTACCAAGGCATTCAGTTCTTAAGCCTTTCTAAAGACCTATTTTCAAGGCTAAATCATAATCATTGGAATCTAAAGTAATAAGGAACCTTAAAAAATGACATTAAAGCTCATATAAAAAGAACAAAAATCTCAATACAGGGAGAAAAATGCTTAAGTATGGGAAATACATTCTCATTAAAAGTTGGGCAGTAAAAGTCCTGGAGTTACATTCACAAAAAGTTTGAAAATTTAAAAAATAAAATACACTGTATTCTATGAATTCTCGAATGCAGGAGCTGCAAAATCCTCAAAAGTCAAACAAGGTGAAGTTAAAGTAAATGGTTGATCCCCGGAAAGAAGAACTGTTAGGGCATCAATATCATTATCTCTCTTGTCTATATCTTTATCCTCTCTACTAGACTTTGGGAGATTCTCCTCCTCATAGGAAGCAAACTCTTTTAAAATCATCTTAAGGGTGCATTTCCTGGTTTGGTCAATTATAAGCCGAGCTACAGTGATAGGGCTATCGATGCTCAAAGAATCTTCCGTGATATATTCCAAGGTCCACAATTTCATGTACCATATCTCATGAGTTTTTTGGAGCTGAAATCAGCGCTTGAGATATGAACTTCTGGCTCTGTACACTTTAGCTTTTGCATGAATGTTGCATTGAGCTCGGATAAGATGTTTGCTTTCTTGGCGATGGCCTGAACGTTGGCCAAATACTTCTCAAGGGCATTAACTCTAATCTCCAATATAGACGACTCTTTGGATTCTGCATCCAAGGCATATCTCAAATTCTAAATTCCACCCATAGCTTTGAATTTTTTCTAGGAAAGGGACTTGAGGTCTTCGACCTGGATCCCTTTTTCTTCACAAATCCTAATTACTTTTGAATGAATATTATCATTCTCCTGGAAGAGGGAATCCTTTTTTTGATTGATACAGACAATTTTATCATTAGTGTGGGTGAGCTCAAATGTCATAGCCTCAGTTTGATTCCTTCTACCAGAACATAATGACAATTGTTCTTACATATTTGCTTGCTTCTGAGCTAGCCCCTATCTATCTTTTTCTAACATTTGGAGTCCCTCTAATATTATGACATGTATCTAGAATAAACTTTACAATATTAGGATATGGCTCTAGAATAAAGTTTACGTGTTATAAACACTAAAGGAATCATGGTAAATAAAAATAAGAAAGTGGTCAAGAAATGTGTCTACATAAGCATTAATATGAGAATCCTTGTTAAAGAGACTTTTGGTGGGAGAATCGTCCATTTTACCCTGGTCTTGCTTGGTGACCAGAGTCTTTATATAGCTAGCTACTCCTACTACTTTTTAAGAGCATTTAGATTTCATAAAAAAACCATTAGTTAGATGGTACATGTCTTCCCAAGATCCTGCACCGCAGTTGGAAAATTCTCCTCAAACTGGATTATAAGCCTAAAGATTTTTGGCCGAAAGGCGTGGAGGACATTTAGGTGTTTATGGATAAAGAAGGTGTCCGGGAAACCTTTGAGACTATTGGGATTTTCTTTTTTTCATTTCCCTTTCTTGTCTCCAAAAGATATGGTGTCAAGGGTCAAGGGCCAGTGAGAAGGCTTCACTGCTTCGACAAAGTTGGCTTTCCTGAGAAGGTGACTGGATGCACCCATTATCTTAAGTTCTTTTACTCTGACCCTCTCTGAAAGAGGTTGGTTTTTGACATTAGTCTCTTTGGTTGCCATATTTTCTGAATAACCAATCAGTTCTCTAGTCTCTATAGATTGAAGGGTCGATCCAATACCCCATTCTAAAGATATGAGGTGATCGGTCTTCTTTCTCTTTCAAGATGGATCAAAAGTATCAGTAATATTCTCAATCACAGTGCTTAGTGATAATGAACTCTTATCACTACAAGACTGAGCTAGCTACAACTCTACCCTTTTATGATTACCAAGCTTTTACAAACCTCAAAAACACCCTTCAGAAGGCCTAGGATCAAAAAAATCTTAGAACTAGCACTATCATAAATGAATACACAATATCAGAGAAGTTAGTTACTATGGTGTTTTGCTTTCTAGCGTTTTGCAGAGGATATATGCTTACTTGATGATAGAGTCACTCTTATGCATTCCTAGGCAAGACCGATGCTGACGTATCCGATGTTGTTACCACATGTACTATTCTCGTCTGTGACCGGATGACTACTATTTTGTTTGATCCGGGTTCTACTTACTCTTATGTATCTGTTAGATTTTCTTTGGGTCTGCACTTGGTATGTGATATACTCAATTCTTTTGTATATGTTTCTACTCCGATTGGAGATTCTGTGGTAGTGGCCCATGTATATCGTGCATTCTCTATTTTGTTTGTGGGTCTTCAGACTTGGGTAGACTTGATCATTTTGGACATGTTTGATTTTGACATTATTCTGGGTATGACTTGATTGTCTCCATATCATGCTATTTTGAATTGTAATACTAAGACAGTGACTCTAGAAATACCAGGTATGGATAAACTAGAGTGGGAGGGTGTGTATAAGTCTAAGTCGATGAAAATCATATCTTTAGTTTGGGCTAGAAAGTTAGTGGGGAAGGGGTGTTCAACCATCCTGGCTCATCTTCAAGATGTTAGTGAAGAGTATTCTTCTATTGAGTTGATTCCTGTGGTGTCCAAGTTTCAGGAGGTATTTCCTATGGATTTGCCTGCTATGCCTCCAGACAAAGATATTGATTTTTATATTAATTTGGAGTTGGGTACTCACCCTATTTCTATTCCTCCTTATCGAATGGCTCCAGTAGAGTTGAGAGAACTAAAAAGCCAGTTGCAGGAATTGCTTGATAAGAGATTTATACGTCCTAATGCTTCATCATAGGGCGGTCCAGTTTTATTTGTTAAGAAGAATGATGGTAGCATGAGGATGTGCATTGACTACAAACAGTTGGACAAGGTTACCATTAAGAATAAGTATCCCTTTCCCCGCATAAACGATCTCTTTGACCAGTTGCAGGGTGCTTCGGTATTCTCCAAGATTGACTTGAGGTCGGTTTACAATCAACTAAAAATTCAGCCTGAGGATATACCTAAGACAACTTTTTGTCACGACCTGATTTCTCAGGTCATGATGGCACCTACAACCCCCAAGTAGGTGAACCAATCCCCATAGCCCGGAATGGTTAGTAATGGGCTACTACCTAACCAATTACGCACAATAGGCAGAAATAAGCAGAAGTAGAATGTAAAAGTAGACAAAGTAGAACCAAAACCCGAATATATACATAAAGAAAACTACACCAACCCCAAGACTTGGTATCGATAGTACAGAAGCTTCTAATGGAATACAAGTGCTAGAAGTAACAAAATATAAGTACAACTATCTCCGAATATACAAAGAGTAACAGTGCAAAAGATAAGATGTAGACAAGCCCCGATCAGCAGGCGCTCACCCTAGTTTCTATGTCCAAATGTTGCACGAGTCTCCAACGCGATCAACAGCGAAAGCTCAATGAATATCTGCACAAAAAGTGCAGAAGTGTAGTATGAGCACCAAAACAATGGGTACTCAGTAGGTATCATCGGTCGACTGAGCACATATAAGATATAAAGGCAGTAAGTAACAAATAGCAAGAAACCAGTCACTGAAACAATAAAGGAAGAACAAGGAGCTAGCATAGAGAGTAGAGAATCAAAAGCTACAAGTAAAACATGCTAGCAAAGAAAATATAATTACACAGAATCATAGGTGAAGGAAAGAAGAACGCACCTGGAGCCCTTGCACAACAATATAAATAAGCAAAGAGAGAGAGAGTTGAGAAAATGACAGTATATCAAGTAAAGAAAAAGAAGGAAAGCAGTCTAACATACTCAAGTTGGAATCAACAAGTATAAGGAAATCATAACACCAATCCAAATACATGGTAGCATAAACAAGAATTCACCTAACAAGTACAACCCTAGGATAGAATAACTAACCCACAATAACTGAGATATACCACTCAACTCTAGACAAAAATAGAACCAGAATCTCACACTCTGCTCAGAAGACCACACAAAAGTGCCTCAATAAGATAGGACTCCCTAGCCATCTAAATAATCAGAAATCCCACAACCGAAGCCTCAATAGGTTAACCATCACTAATCCTTGAATAACCGAATGCCAATACAAGCTCTAAAGAAAGACAGGAGTAAATATAATCTACCTACAGTCCCAACGGCCAGCCATACAACCGAGGAATGCAATCAAGTGAATACAAACCCTCCGGCGCCCATACAACCGGAGCGTACACTAAACACACAGCAAAGAAGGGTGGAACCGAATGCATGATAATGATGTAATGTGGCAATAACTGGTATGTTCCCCCTCAGGTACCTCTCGGGCCCATATAGAGGCGAGACCCATGGAAGTCTTTTTCCTATGTACCTCTCCTCCGCCGTACACCCCTCCTCCTGGCACGCTGCATCGGCCCGTATCCTGTGGCCCAGGAATGACAGGGTCCATGGAGGTCTACCTCTCGACCACATAAAAAACACATAATCAAAACATGTCTTCCAGAATCGAGTCTGGGTTCAAGCAAGTGGCTAAGTCTCAAATGTAGCTCAAAACTTGGAATCTCATAATACATGCCCGACTTTGACTCCGGTCAAAAACAGTAGTAGTAATCTCAAAAGACCCTTTCAAAGGGTGCTCGAGGTATACTCGGGTCTAAATCTGTGATACAAGTCTCAATAACCCTCTCAAAGGGTGCCCGTAGGGTGTCCGGATCTAAATCAGTAATAAAAATTGAGTTTGGTGCTCTGCCCGGCAGAGACTAGTACCAATAATAAAAATTAGTGCGCAATCCTCCAAAATCCCCTTTTTATAATCAAAAATACCAAAAATGGGCCCCGGGGCCATGAATGTTTAGGAAAAAATGTCTATAGTGGCTCACAGCCAAAACCAAAGTAAAACATGCAGGGAAAAATCTTTTCATGGATGATATGCTCGCACACAAAAATAAGTTAGCCCAGCGGCTCCCAAACAGTTCCTATCAGCCCTGCACAGGCCCATCAGCTACTCAACATACATAACCAGCCTATAAAATTATCTCTATGTCTGGGACATCGTGAACATTCCCAAATAACCCACCATCTATGTTCCAGAGTCGATACAAGGCCACACAGGACCACAAGGTTAATATACAATACTACACGAATACTACAAACAACGTATGCAATAAATAGACTGAAAAGTCGGACAAGGTTTGCGGTACCAACCTATAACAACCCACCCAAGGACGCTAATTAATACAGTTATAGCTTATATACGCAGAGTCTAGGTAGGAAAAGTCATAACCTACCTGTCGTCCGACGAATAGCTGCGGGGACGGCGTCATCTAGGCTCGAACTACTCCAGTAATCTCCAAATCACAAAACCGCTATCAACACAATAATCTATACGTCAAAATATGACTAACGATACCCATATTGCTATAATAATAGCTGGGTCGAAATTCGGGTCACAAATGGGCCAGTGGGCCCCGCAACCCAAAACCAAAAATGCAAAACACTCAAGTGTTCCTTACCATCCCGGGAGCACATGCTAAAAAATTGAGCGGAAAAGGACAACAATTGGGGTTCAAAATAGCCTGCTCAAGCGAAGAATTAAACGAGGAATTTTCAAGAATAAAGTCCAAAAATGGGGCAACGGAGCTTACCAAAAAGCGAGAAATTATGCCAAGGAGGTAGGTTGAGTGAGTCCACGATCATGCAATCATGAACGGGGCAGATTTCTACAAGAACCCTAAGCTTTGAACATGAATAACAATGGCAGATTTATTGAAATCAAGAGAAGAAAAGGTCGGGGAAGGAGACTTACCAATTGACGAGAAATCATGGATTATCGAAGAACAACGATTTCCCAAAGCTAGGAAGTGATTTGGATCAGTTTAGGGAGTGATTTTGGTGTTTAAGAGTTGAGGGAATTGAGAAATAATGGCTGGAAAATCGTTGGGCCCAGCTTAAATAGCTGCTGGAAAATACCCTTCGCGAACGCGGCCAAGGCGTCCCCTTCGCAAAGAGTAAAAAGGGAGGCTGGCCAAATGCCCTTCGCGAACGCGGCCAAGTCCCGCGAACGCGAAGAAGAAAAAGGGAAGCTGGAATTTTTCCCTATGCGAACGCGGCCAACTCTCCGCGTTTGCGGTGAACAAAATGTCTATGACAGTAACCAGCTGTCAAGGGCAGATTTTTCACACTTTGGGTCCCTGGGAATGCATCCGGGGTCTCACAAACACAAACGACCAGAGCTATTTGACTAGAAATGGCATTATGGATCCAATGGAATCAACAAAAATCCCATCGGAGGTAGATTTATCAAAAATTGGGTCGCACTCCCAAAATCAATCTTTAGCCAACTATTTCCAAAATGAAACCCAATGGCCAAAAACAAGTTTGGGAGCCTCAAGACCCAAACCAATGGTACCCCTAGCCTAAACTCAACATTCCAAAGCTAATAGCGCTGATGGGATTTTCATCCAGGGCCGTCTTCTCTAAATGTTGACCAAAGTCAACCAAACAAGCCCAACTAGTCTGAAAACATAAAATGAGAGATAATTCCAAGATGAAAAGCTCCTAGATACCGAACAAAGGTCCCTCTAGACCAAAATCCACTCTCTGGAGCTAACGAAACTATCAGAATTTGATTTCGAGCACGTTCACCAAGAATGTTGACTGAAGTCAATGATTTCAAAAGCTAAAAGCTCTAAAATAAGGAATGGTCAAAGAGACCAAGAAAATGGCCCAGGCACCAAACTACCAATCCTAGCAAGCCATAAATGACTTAGATGCTACAGGAAATCTCTAACGGTACAAGAAAGGCAAAAGCGCATATATGACCGGGAGGGTCATTAAACTTTTGGGTTGACCAATGCACAGACAACCTTCATGAGCTTGATGAATGGTATTTTCAAGTCCTTCTTGGATTCTTTTGTTATAATATTTATTGATGACATTTTGGTTTACTCCAAGAGCAAGGAGGAATAGCAAAGAGAATTAGTTGTATGCAAAGTTATAAAAATGTGAGTTTTGGTTGTGTTTGGTTGCCTTCTTAGGACAAGTAATCTGGGAAAAGGGGGTGATGGTAGATCCCCAGAAGATTGAGGCAGTTAAGAGTTTGGTTTGGCGTAGCTCTGTGACTGAGGTTAGCAGCTTCATGGGTCTTGCTAGTTACTATCATAGGTTTGCCAAGAATTTTTCTTCTATTGCTGCCCACTTTACAAGGTTGACTTAAAAGGAGGTGTCATTTGTTTAGATGGATAAGTGTGAGGAGAGATTCCAAAAGCTCAAGACACTTTTGACTATAACTCCTATTCTTTCATTGCCAGTTGAAGGTAAGGATTTTATTGTATATTATGATGCATCACATTTGGGTTTAGATGTTGTGTTGATGTAGGATAGGAATGTCATTGCTTATGCTATGAGACAATTGAAGACCATGAAAACAATTACCCAACTCATGACTTAGAGTTGGCAGTGGTGATGTTTAGACTTAAGATTTGGAGACACTATCTTAATGGTGTCAACTGTGAGGTATTCACACACCATCGTAGCGTGCAACATGTGTTCATGCAAAGGGATTTAAACTTGAGAAAGAGGAGATGGATGGAGTTGTTGAAAGATGATGATGTAACCATCCAATATGATTTGGGTAAGGCCAATGTAGTGGTAGACACATTGAGCCAAAAAAGTGGTAAGTATAGGAAATTTTGCCTTTTTTAAGGTGTCAAGAAGATCCTTCGCTAGGGAATTTCAAACTCTAGCATCTAAGTTCATGCGGTTTAGCACGTCAGAAAGGGGTGGAGTGTTGTATAGTATTGAGGTGAAGTCAATATTCCTCGATGAAATTAAGGCCAAATAGTTTGAGGATGTAGAATTGACTAAACTTTTGAACAAGGTGGTGTGTTGTGAGGCTTCAGATGCAACACTTGATGTATATAGAGTATTGTGGTTTTGAGGGCGAGTATGTGTTCCTTGGGTTGGTGATTTGATTCAGAATGTGCTAGTTGAATCTCATGGTTTGTGATATTCTATTCATCCAGATGTAACAAAAATGTATCGTGGCTTGAGGTAGATTTATTGGTGGCCTGGGATGAAGAAGGACATAATGGATTATGTATCCAAAAGTCACAACTGTCAGTAAGTAAAGTACGAGCATCAAAGGACTACGAGTTTACTTCAAAGGATACCCATTCCCGAGTAGAAGTAGGAGAGGATCACTATGGATATTATGGTAGATCTTCCTAAGACCTTGGGGAAGCATGACTCAATTTGGGTTATAGTGGATAGGATGACTAAATTAGCCCATTTTATTCTGGTTAGAGTGGACTACAACTCTAAGTAGTTGGCTAGGATCTACATCAGGAAGATAGTGAGGCTATATGGGGTGCCACTCTCCATCATTTCAGATAGAGGTATGTGATGTGCCGCCATTTTACGGCACTTTCGACTCCTTTAAACTAAGAACAATCGTACGTTTTCAAGCAACCATTGTCGTTTTTGATGGTTTTATGATATATTTTCAGGAAATAGGGACAAACATGGAAACGGAAGGAAATACGAGCAAAATGATGTTCTGGATAAGAGTGAAGGCCCGTCTGACGGCCCGTCACTGACCTGACGGACCGTCACCCATGCCACCAAGATAAAACAAAGAAAAAAACTATATGTCGTCATGGGCCCGACGACTTACCAGAATTTTCCAGCAAGTCGTCACGGGCCCGACGACTTACTAGAATTTTCTAGCAAGTCGTCACGGGCCCGACGACTTACCAGAAAATTCGCCTGGGAGCCCACTGGTTAACCGTGATGGCCCGTCACCAAGGTGACGGTCCGTCACCCAAACCGTCACGTTGAAGCAGTCCATTACGCGGAGTCCTAATGTGTTTGGGATTGTGTTTCCTAGACTCCTATAAATACCCTATGTTAGGTTTATTTTATTTACCAAGCTTTTTACAATAGTTCTCCCAATAGTTTTAGGAGTTGTTGAGCGATTTTTGAGAGAGGAAACACGCTACACACGTTTTCCTCCCCCTTGAATCTTGTTCTTGATTTGTTCTTGGGATCTTTGTTTTCTTGTTCTTGGAGTAATTAAAGATTGTTTTCAATACATTGTAAGGATTTCTTTTCTTTATTATGAATATGACTTTCTTTTATTCTTCTACAAGCATGAGTAACTAAACCTCCCACAACTAGGGTTGTGGGAGCCATGGCTAAAGTAGCATTATAGATTCTGGGTAGCGACGGGTTAAATATGTATGTTGTCACGTTGTTAATCATTCATTATGTCACGTTTGCTAGTGGTTGCAAACATTAGAACATGCCTAGGTTTAAATTTGCTTGAGTAAAGAGATTAAAACCGGGAAACTTGATTAACAACAAGGATTCGAGACTACTAACTCTCGTCTTATGATTGATGCTGTAACTAGATTAATCTACTTGATGTTTAGGATTGAAATCTAAAAAGCACACCTTTTTGAGATCGAGAGAAGAGAAAAGGAAATTCGTCTATTTGGTTGAGAAACATTTAGACGATACCATTAATTCAATCACATCGTGACACACATATAGAAAGAACCCGACTAAGCCTAGAATCGATATTGTTACCAACGCCATGGTAAACACTTCCCTAGTTCATCCTCCTATTGATTATCTCCCATACGTTTATTAGTTGCTTTGTTTACAATTCGTTCACAAACCCCCCCTTTTGTTATTTACCGGAAACTATCGACTATCAGTCACATACTTCACTAAAGACTTGAATTTGCACCGTATTCTCTGTGGGATTTGACCCCAACCTAGTTGGGTTCTATATTTGACTACGACCGCTTACGCTTCCTAATTGGAGGTGTAGTTTGGGCGTTATCAAAAAGTGGCGCCGTTGCCGGGGAATACGGTTGTTTATTAAGTCTGGTGTGTTTATTTGACTCTTAGTCATACTTTCCTGCTTTACGTTTAGTTGTTGTTTTTGTCTTTGACAGGGTACATAGTTGTGCATGCCAAGTACCCGGCGCTCGGGTGAATCAACATTACCTTACGATCCCGAGCTTGCTAGAACGTTAAGGCGGAATATGGCCGCACAACTAGAGGCAGCAAGGCTCGCTGCAGAACTGCAGGCCCAACAAAATCTGAATGCTGGTGGTCTGCAGGATGATGTCGCACGGAATGAGGAGGATATCGATTTCTCCTGCTTTGGAGACCCTGGCGGTCTCCAACGTCATTCCAGAATCTGAGTCCTATCGACTTCACAGGTATTCCTTTCTCCCACAGTTTCTAGCTTTCGCATGTATGCATTGGGGACAATGCATGAGTCTAAGTTGAGGGTGTTGGGAAACCTGTGAGTCACCACCGAGGGTTTTTGTTGCCGTGTTTCTTTTCCCTCCGGTGTGCTATTTAGTAGAACCGGCATGTTTAGGTTGTTATTTTAAATTTTTTAGTGTCTATAGTGATGAGCATGGCGTTTTTGTTAACTAAAACGAGGCCCCTTTAAAAAATTTTCTGGTTTTGTACTTATGTTGAAACGATTGACTGTCTGGATCCTTGAATGTCATTGTGTGATTATGATTAGAATGAGGATGCTTAAGCCGAGCGGTTGTTTGATAGTTGGTAGTGATATAGTTTCTTGGTGCCAAGTGTGAGTGTGAGCTTATTGTTATAAATTCTTACTCTGTGCATGCATCTAGAACTTGCCTGGTCTATTTTGTTAAGTTTGAAGTTTGGTTGCTTAGGAAAGGATCACAGGCCCTTTTTGTGTGCAGTCCACTTAACTTATAAGACCGTCCAAATGCAAATACTCCCTTTGATCCCTGTTTGAGCCAAAATTGACCTTGTTCTTTCAATAACCCGTCACCGTTCCTGTTTAACTTTGAATTCCTATTTTGGCCCTGGTCCTTCCTTGGACATCGTGCACCTCAACCCAGGCAAACAGCCTAAGTTTAGGGTGGCTACTATAGAGGTAAACCCTGTTTTGGCCCTGGTCCTTCCATGGACATTGTGCACCTCAACCCAGGCAATCAGCCTAAGTTGAGGGTGGCTACTATAGAGGTGAATGACAAGAAGAAGAGGATAGTGAAAATGGGTTGTGAATAGAATGAAAATTCGGGTGTGTGCCTAAGAAAAGAAAAAAAAAGAGAGATGAAAAAGATCGAAAAAGTAATAAAAAGAATTGTCAAAATAAGAGGCCGCACCTGTAGCTTAAGAGAATGAAATAAAAAGGTGAATAAGGATGGACAAAGTAAAGTTATGTGGTAATAAGACGTCGGTGGTTCCAAGGAGGGCTTAGTCACTAACCCCTAAATGTATCCTACCTGCACCTGAAACCTCATTACAAGCCTAAGCAAGTCCTGTAGTGATCCTGAGCGGCTTTCTGAAGAACTGAAATAGAATGGTAAGGGCAAGCCTATGGTATCGCATGTGCATTGTTTGAAATCGTTTGTGAGTGTGAGCGCTTACCTAGTCCCAAATCTTGTGTGTGGGATTTCTTTGTGGTGAGGGCACCAAGATTTCTGTATTGTCTATTGATTGTTAGGATAGTTATGCGTGTGTATGCATAATGTTCTATCATATCGGAATGACATGTTTTGGATCCTTGCAAGTTAGTGTTTCATACATTTGTGTGCTACGAGGGAGCTTGATTTAAAATTGAATAAGATGTTGAATGACCATGAGTTGCTAGAGACACGAGTTTGTTTTCTTAGTTGAGTCGTCTTATTGTTTTCTTTTATGTTATGTTGCTTGAGGACAAGCGAACGTTTTAAGTTGAGGGTGTTGATGTGCCGCCATTTTACGGCACTTTCGACTCCTTTAAACTAAGAACAATCGTACGTTTTCAAGCAACCGTCGTCGTTTTTGATGTTTTTATGTTATATTTTCAGGAAATAGGGACAAACATGGAAACGGAAGGAAATACGAGCAAAACGACGTTCTGGATAAGAGTGACGGCCCGTCTGACGGCCCGTCACTGACCTGACGGACCGTCACCCATGCCACCAAGATAAAACAAAGAAAAAAACTGTATGTCGTCACGGGCCCGATGACTTACCAGAATTTTCCAGCAAGTCGTCACGGGCCCGACGACTTACTAGAATTTTCCAGCAAGTCGTCACGGGCCCGACGACTTACCAGAAAATTCGCCTGGGAGCCCACTGGTTAACCGTGACGGCCCGTCACCAAGGTGATGGTCCGTCACCCAAACCGTCACGTTGAAGCAGTCCATTACGCGGAGTCCTAACGTGTTTGGGATTGTGTTTCCTAAACTCCTATAAATACCCTATGTTAGGTTTATTTTATTTACCAAGCTTTTTACAATAGTTCTCCCAATAGTTTTAGGAGTTGTTGAGCGATTTTTGAGAGAGGAAACACGCTACACACGTTTTCCTCCCCCTTGAATCTTGTTCTTGATTTGTTCTTGGGATCTTTGTTTTCTTGTTCTTGGAGTAATTAAAGATTGTTTTCAATACATTGTAAGGATTTCTTTTCTTTATTATGAATATGACTTTCTTTTATTCTTCTACAAGCATGAGTAACTAAACCTCCCACAACTAGGGTTGTGGGAGCCATGGCTAAAGTAGCAATATAGATTCCGGGTAGCGACGGGTTAAATATGTATGTTGTCACGTTGTTAATCATTCATTATGTCACGTTTTCTAGTGGTTGCAAACATTAGAACATGCCTAGGTTTAAATTTGCTTGAGTAAAGAGATTAAAACCGGGAAACTTGATTAACAACTAGGATTCGAGACTACTAACTCTCGTCTTATGATTGATGCTGTAACTAGATTAATCTACTTGATGTTTAGGATTGAAATCTAAAAAGCACACCTTTTTGAGATCGAGAGAAGAGAAAAGAAAATTCGTCTATTTGGTTGAGAAACGTTTAGACGATACCATTAATTCAATCACATCGTGACACACATATAGAAAGAACCCGACTAAGCCTAGAATCGATATTGTTACCAACGCCATGGTAAACACTTCCCTAGTTCATCCTCCTATTGATTATCTCCCATACGTTTATTAGTTGCTTTGTTTACAATTCGTTCACAACCCCCCCCTTTTGTTATTTACCGGAAACTATCGACTATCAGTCACATACTTCACTAAAGACTTGAATTTGCACCGTATTCTCTGTGGGATTCGACCCCAACCTAGTTGGGTTCTATATTTGACTACGACCGCTTACGCTTCCTAATTGGAGGTGTAGTTTGGGCGTTATCAGTATGCATTTGACTTCTAAATTTTGGGGTATGTTGCACGAAGAGTTGGGCACCCAACTCACTTTTAGCACAACCTTTTATCCTCAAATAGATGGACAGCCAGAGAGGATGGTTCAGGTGCTTGAGGACATATTGAGGGCATGTGTGATCGACTTCGATCGCCATTGGGACCAGTTCTTGCCATTGTGTAATTTCTCATACAACAACAATTATTACTCTTGCATTGATATGGTCCATTCGAGGCACTCTACGGGAGAGGATGTAGATCACCCATATGATGGTTCGAGGCTGGTGATATGAACCCTATAGGCACTGATTTGGTGAAGAAAGCTCAGGAAAAAGTGAGATTTATCCAAACAAAGTTGTTGGCAGCCCAGAGTAGGCAAAAGGAGTATACAGACCATAAGGTGAGGGACATGTCATTCTGGGTTGGTGAATAAGTTTTATTGAAAGTGTCACCTATTAATAAAGTCATAATGTTTGGAAAGAAGGGAAAGCTTAGCCCTTGGTATATCGGTCCAGTTGAGGTTCTTGGTGATCTGGGGCCAATAGTGTACAAGTTGGCATTACCGCTAAGCTTGTTGAGTGTCCATACAGTGTTCCATGTATCCATGCTTAAAAGATACCATGGGGATAGGAATTACATTATCAAGTGGAATTCAGTTTTGTCAGGTAAGGATTTTACTTATGAGGAGAAGCTGGTTGCCATTCTTGATTGGGATGTCTAGAGGCTGAGGACAAAGGAGATTCAATCAGTAAATGTCCAATAGAAGAATTATCTAGTTGAAAAAGTCAATTGGGAAACCGAGAAGGATATGCCAGACAAGTACCCTCATTTATTTGAGGATTCAGATACTCTTTTTATTTTCTTTTTTGATTGTTTGGGGATGAACCATAGGTACATTGTTATCCTATGTAAAGACCCTTTATGTTGTTATGGAGGAGTCAATCATGCAAGAATATAGGTTGCAAATTTTCTGATATTGAAAGTTAAAATATTCAAGCTAGGCTAGTCTCGGATGAAATACGAGCGGGGTATGGCCTAGGGAAATTTGGGAATGGATTGGACAAAGGTAATAAATTTTATCTTGATTTGTGTTAGCTAAGATGATAAGGAATCTGTAGGACTTTTCGAAAATAAATTTGGGTAGGTACAACCCTTGATATCAAACTTGATGTAAAGGGGTTAGTTTGGGATATCATGATTTGAGGGTGCATTGTAAAAAAGGCAAAATTAGGAGAAATACTGACTTTCTACCTCTCCACACCTGGTGTAACGGGTGGCAGGCTGGTATGGAGCTAACACAATAGCAGAGAAATTCTCGCTATAGAAAGAGTCAAAGATGGTCAATCCCGCTATAAGGGAAAATTTTTGCTATAGCGATGCTACCATTCTGGATTAGGCCGCTATAGCAAGGTAAATTGTTGTTAATGCAAAAACTTCCCTAAAATGTTCATTATTTTCTAAAACACTTTTTGGGGAGGGCTTGGGCGATTTGGGGCAATGTTCACTTGTTTTCCATAAGATTTTTTGTAAAGGTAAGTTATTTATCCCTATTAACTAGCTTTTTAATTACTTGACATTGACATCACTAGTTTATGGGTCTTGGGGAGGGTATAACTTGACCTAGCTGTAAATTCTTGTGCAAAGGAGTAAATTTTGTTTAAAACCTTTGGATTTTCATTAAAGGTTGATTATTTACTCTTGCATGACCAATGAAATTGGTAATTTTAAAGTGAATTTATGGTGCGAAAAACCTGAAATATGTGGGATGATTTATATGCCCAAATTACACCTCCAAAAGAAGTATAAAGCGGTCGATGTTCAAATATAGAACCCAACGAAGGTTGGGGTCGACCCTACAGGGAAAATGGTAGGACTAGGGTCAACTATGTTTATTCGTGCTCTTAGCTATTTATTTCCCAAAAGAGGGGGTTTTAAAGTAAAGGTGATGTTTGTGATCAAGATTCGAACAAGTAACAAAGTAACAATTTTCAAGTATTGTAATCAATGAGAGAAGCGACTAGGGCAGTGTTCCGCATGAGTTCATAATGCAGTAAGGCATCCTACCAGTAATCTAGTCTAGTGATATGCATGCAAAATTATGTAAATAAAGAAAGAAAATTGTAGTACCTGAATCCTCAAACAAGTGAGGGTACTTGTCCCGCGTGTCCTTCTCAGTTTTCCAAGTGGCTTCCTAAACCGGATGATGCTTCCATTGAACCTTTACCATGCTGATCACCTTTGTCCTTAATTTCTGGACATCCCGATCAAGAATCACAACCGGCTCCTCTTCATAGCAAAGATCCTTATAAAATAACACTTCATCGCACTTGATGATGTAGTCCCCATACCCATGGTATCGCTTTAGCATGGATATATAAAATATCGGATGGACACCCAACAAACTGGGCGGCAGTGCTAACCTATAAGCCACTGGCCCTATAATGTCAAGAACTTCGAATGGTCCGATTAACCGAGGCTGAGCTTGCCCTTCTTACCGAAACACATGACTTCCTTTATTGGTGACACCTTTACCTGCGATCTGCATATTCCTTCTGCCTGCTTTGGGCTGCTAGCAATTTGGTCTGAATGCCTCTCACCTTTTCTTGTGCTTCCCTTACCAAGTTCATGCCTAAAGGCTTTACATCGCCTTCCTCAAACCACCCTATAGGTGACCTACAACTCCTCCTATACAGTTCCTTGAACGGTGCCATGTCGATACTGGAGTGGTAGCTATTGTTGTATGAGAACTCACACAATGGTAGAAACTGGTCCCAATGACCCCCAAAGTCAATCACACATGCTCTCAGCATGTCCTCCAATACCTGGATTGTCCTCTCTGACTGACCATCAGTCTGGGGATGGAAGGCTATACTGGAGGTGAGTTGAGTGCCCAACTCTTCGTGTAGCTTACCCCAAAACTTAGAGGTAAATTGTGTACCCCTGTCTAAAATGATAGACAGTGGTACCCCATGAAATCTCACGATCTCTTTCACATAAATCTTAGTCAATTGCTGTGAATTGTAGTCCACCCTGACTGGAATAAAATGAACTGACTTGGTCAGCCTGTCCACAATGACCCAAATAGATTCATACTTCCCCAAGGTCTTGGAAAGACCCACCACGAAATCCATGGCTATCCTTTCCCACTTCTACTCTGGAATGGGAATCCTCCGAAGTAGTCCTGCAGGTCTTTGGTGCTCATACTTCACCTGCTGACAATTTCGACATTTGGACACCAAATTAGCTATGTCCTTTTTCATCTCGGGCCACGAGTAAAGCTGCCTCAAATCCCTGTACATCTTGGTTGTACCCTGATGAATCGAATATCGCGAGCCATAAGCCTCTACTAACACTTTCTGAATGATGTCGTCAACCCGAGGAACACAACTCCTTCCTCCGAAATTTAACACGCTGCCAGAATCCAATGTGGCATCCCCGAACTCTTAGGATATTGCTGTACTCTGAAGCCTGCTCAACTGTGAATCCTAAAACTGTTTGGCCTTTATATCTTCTATGAATGTTGATTTGGCCTCAATACTGGCCAACACCCCACCCTGTTCTAAAATACCCAAGTGCATGAACCTAGATTCCAAAGCCTGAATCTCCCTTGCCAATGGTCGTTTGGACACCCCCAAACAAGCCAAACTGCCCATGTTAACTGTCTTCTGGCTCAATGCGTCTGCCACTATATTAGCCTTACCTAGATAGTACTGAATGGTCACATCATAGTCCTTTAACAACTCCATCCACATTCTCTACCTCAGATTCAAGTCCTTGTGGGTAAAAACATGTTGCAAACTGCGATGATCAGTGAACACCTCACACTTGACACCATCGAGATAGTGTCTCCAAATCTTGAGTGCAAACACCACCATTGCCAACTCTTAGTCATGGGTTGGGTAATTCCCCTCATGAACTTTAAACTGCCTGGATGCATAGGATATCACATTCCTGTCCTACATCAACACAACACCCAAACTCGAACGTGAAGCATCACAATAAATAATAAAGTCCTTACCTTCAACCGGCAAAGACAAAATAGGAGCCGTGGTCAGAAGTTTCTTGAGCTTTTGGAAGCTCTCCTCACACCTGTCGGACCACACAAATGGTACCGCTTTCTAAGTCAGCCTTGTCAAGTGAGTAGCAATAGATGCAAAGTCGTTGACAAACCTACGATAGTAGCCTGCGAGCCTAACAAAACTCCTTACTTCAGTCACCAAGCTAGGCTAGACCCATCTTTTGACTGCCTCAATTTTCTGGGGATCCACCATCACCCCCTTTTCTGAAACTACATGCCCCAAGAATGCAACTGAAGTCAACCAAACTTCGCATAAAGCTTTTGGTGACTCAATATTTCTAACACAATACGGAGATGTTCGGCATGCTCCTCCCTACTCTTAGAGTAGATCAAAATATCGTCAATAAAAACGATGATGAACGAGTCCAAATAAGACTTAAATACCCCATTCATCAAACTAATGAATGCTGCAGGTTCATTATTCAACCCAAATGATATCACTAAGAACTCATAATGTCCATACCGCGTGCGGAAAGCAGTCTTAGGAATATCCTCGGGCCTAATCTTTAACTGATGGTACCCTACCCTTAAGTCAATTTTTTAAAATATAGATGCACCTTGTAACTGGTTAAAAAGATCATCAATACGGGATAAATGGTACTTATTCCCAATGGTAACCTTGTTTAACTGCCCGTAGTCTATGCACATCCGCATACTACCATCGTTTTTCTTCACAAACAAGACTGGAGCACCCCAAAACAAAGCACTGAGATGGATAAAATCCTTGTCTAAGAGTTCCAGGAGCTGAGTATTAAGCTCCCTTAACTCTGTCAGATCCATACAATATGGAGGAATGGAAATTAGGCGAATTCCCGGCTCCAAGTCAATATAGAAGTTAATATCCATGTCGGGAGGCATACCAGGCAAATTCGCTGGGAACACCTCCTGAAACTCTGAAACAACCGGAACTAACTCAATTGATGAGGACTCCATACTGTCATCCCCGAGATGAGCCAAAAAGGCTAAACACCCTCTCCCCACTAGCTTCCTAGCCCAAACAAAAGATATGATCTTAACCGGCTTAGGCCTGTACATACCTTCCCACTCTAGCCTATCCTTACCCAGAATCTCTAGAGCCACAATCTTGGTGTTACAATTCAATACAGCATGATACGGAGATAACCAGGTCATGCCAAAAATGATATCAATGTATACCATATCAAGAATTTCCAAGTCTACCCAAGTATGCAACCCCACAAATACAATAGAACAAGCATGATAAACATGAGTCATAACCACGGACTCTCCCACTGGGGTGGAAACATGGATAGAGGAATCAAGGATATCACAAATCAAGTCCAGACACATATGAATATGTAGAGCTTGGGTCAAAAAGTACCGAAGCCATCCTATCACAGACAAGAATTGTACCTATAATCACTGCGTCTGATGCCTTCGCCTCAGACTTCCCTGGAAAAGCATAACAATGAGACCGGTCATCAATCTGGGCAACTTCTTTTGCCAGTTTTTCCTTACCCCTGCTTGCACTACCATTCCCTCTGTATCCTCGACCTCTCTGAAAGTTACCTCGCCCACCTTGTGGATGAACTCTAGCATAGTCACCTCTACCTGCTGGTACCACAGCCTTAGACTGTTGCTGATCCTGATGACCAGTCTATCTGTGAGGTCATTCCCTCTTAAAATGGCCCAGATCACAACAATGAAAACAATCGCGATCAAGTGTAGGCCTGCTGGTAGATGTGTAAGAAGCTCACTGGCCTCTAGGAGCTAAAAACTGTAGATTAGCTCCTGGACGACCCCCTGTAGCAGCTGGCAGAGCTGACTGAAGAGGACGGGTAGAGTACACCTGTTGATTGTGGCCCCTGGAGTACGAACCAGTATAATTCCCATCATTACTGGGCTTCTTGGCTAACACTTTAGCCTGCCCGACCTACTTGACCCCTTCTAACATCTTAACATAGTTTGTGACCTCATTGAAGCGCTTCCCTGCTGAAGTCATGTGCACCGATAACACCTGTAAATCCTTATTCAAACCCTTCACAAATAATCGAATCCGCTCCTTCTCAGAACCCAACTACTGTGTATCAAATCGAGACAAGGTATGAAACTTAGTCTCATAAGCAAAGACCGACATGTTACCCTATTCCAAACCCAGGAACTCATCCCTTTTTGATCTCTCAAAGTACGAGGCACGTACTTCTCCAAGAAGAGAGCGTGAAATTGCTCCCAAGTCAGTGGGGGAAAAACAGATGATCGACATTCCACATGATACCTCCACCAATGCATAGCATCACCCTGCAACTGAAAGGTGACAAACTCAACCCCATGTTGTAGTACAATGCCCAGCTTGTGCAGCCTCTCATAACAGTCCAATATGAACTCATAGGCATCTTTATTTTCATTACCCTAAAAAGTAGGAGGTTTCAGCTTAATAAACTTGGTCAGCATCTTCTGCTCATTTCCTGTCATCACTAGACCTCCTATTAGCCTACAGAAGTCGTATGTGCTTGACACTGAATCTATTCTAGGAGTTGTAATAGCCGCTGGCTGAGTACCTGAAACCTGATCTGCAATCCCCATGGGGTTGGCTTAAGCACCAACCAGCCCATTCAAGAAGGACCATACTTGCTGAAATGTTGCGGGTGTGATAGGGGGAAGTTTTGCACCTCCAGCCGGTGCTGCCTCCGCCTGCTCTACACCCTCCTCAATAGCAACCTCAACCTCCTCTTCAACCTGATTCTAGGGTGGGGGAGGGGTTGCTTCACGTGCTCCTGCAGCCTATTTAGATCCACCCCTGGTGGGTGTTGCCCTACCTCGGCCCCTGCCCCTGCCCCTTCTTCTACCTCTGATAGCTGGGCCCGCTACTCTCACTCTGTTATTCCTTGTGTTAACCATATGCAGACAGAAGAGTGAACAAAGTCAGATACCAATTTGTATCAACATATACCAATTGTAATCAAGTTATAGCATGAAGGGAGAAAGAAGAGATAGTTCTTAAAGTCCTATAGCCTCTCAAAGAAAAGTACAGACGTCTCCACACTTTTCTGCAAGACTCTACTAGACCTATTTTGGTATGACGAGATCAACGAACCTAGGGCTCTAATACCATCTTGGTCATGATCCAGACCGCCATGAGTGGTACCCACACAATACCCCCGAGTGAGCATACCAATTCTGATGCAACCCTTAATCATCCTAGCAGCTTAAAACCAAATCATAAAATAAACTAGCAATAAAATCTCAAATACAATTTCATAAAACAGCAGAAACATCCTCCTTAGAACTTGAAAGTCATTGTACCAAAACATTCTACCAAATTGTCTAGAAAATATGTGGATGCCACCCCAAATAAACAAGAGTTTAAGCTCGAAACAAGTGGGCTATAACTAAACAGAAAGAAACCAAGGTAGCTCAATTGAAGCAGCTCACCCTTGATGTTTGAAAGCGTTGGGACTAAAGGGAAGGTCGCGCATCAGCCACTGAAAGATAGCATGTACTCACACAAAGAAATGCAAGTGCAAAATTAGTACATAACTGCCATGTACTGGTAAGATCATCAGCCAATTCCAAATAAACAGTAAATGAACAGTAACTGAAGCCAAGTAAAGCACAGGAAACATGTGAACAAGCCAACAGATATCTCTAGACTACAAGCGTCCTTCTATCTTATCCCCACATGTAATCAACTTCATAACTATTGACAACATTCAATTACAACACAATAAACATTCCATTTTTAGTTAGCTCGGACCCACCCTGGGATCCACCTAACAACACCTAAGTGTTAAACATACAACCTGGTCTACACCAAGACCAACTCGCATTCAAATATAATAATAATCTGGCCTCTCAAGGACCATACGCAATATCACAATTCAGCAACATAACCTGGTCCACTCATGGAACTATAGCAAGAATGCACAATATAATAAAATAAACCCGTACCAGGCATGGTACCCAAGACAACCAGTTAGTATGTCATACTAGGTGTAGTACCCGAGCCAACTATTTGTTATCCCATACCAGGCATGGTACCCAAGACAATCATTAGTATCCCATACCAGGCGTGGTACCCGAACTAACCATTAGTATCTCGTACCAAGAGTGGTACCCGAGCCAACCGAATGTCACACAGAATCCACATTCACAACCAATGAACAATCAACACTTATAAACCTATAAGCAATAACACCTAGTTCATTTTACAAGACTGATAACATGACACTTAGACTTTCCTAAATCATTCTCTAAGCACGCAACTCATACAATACTTAAGCAAAAGTACACGAACATACAATGCATACAGGAATCAATAACCATCACCTACCTTGAAATATTCCAAGCTCTACTCAACCAGTTTCCTGTTTCTCGAAGTTCTTGTCGCTTTTTAGTCTAAAACAACACACAATAACCAAAATCAATCCTTATGGCCTAATAGTTACCCAGGTTATGCAAAAATCCCAAACCTCAGGCCAACCATGATCATCCCACCCTTTTTCCCGGGTTTTTCCATCATTAATTCATCTATTCCTACTATTCTTATGGATAAATTTAGAGAATTAAGGTCACATGATCATAATCTAATGAAATCATCAACACCCAAGAAATTCTAGACCTTAGAATTCCCTATTTCCCCGGATTCTACCATTTTAGGTCATTCCAAACCTTTCCCCAAGTCCACCCCTAGCAATTATATAGCGTAGGAAGGATAGTACGGAGTTTGGGGAGTAGAATTCTTACCTATAGGATGAAAATTGGTAGAAAACTAATGAAAATGGACCGAAATCTCCTTGCCCTTCTCCCAAAACGTGTTGAGGAAAATTAACTATTTTTGGGGAAGTTTCTTCATTAAATCCCATTTAAATCCCATCACGCTCCGCTATAGAGGTCCACTCCACTCTAGCGGTACCGCTATAGCATAATCGACCGCGATGGCGGAGGCTGTCTGACATTGACTTCTGATGTAGCGATCTTTTCTCCACTATGCTAGAGGTTTCTATGGTTGTATGTCAACCGCTCCGGAAGTTGACACGGGACAGAAAGATGTAAAGTCCCCTAAATTGGTCCATTTTATAACACACTCATTTTCTTGATGTTCCAGAACAACCCCTTCACATCAACCTCGATACCGAGAGTTCTACTCACCCAAATTCAATTCTAAAAAGTCCCCGAGACTCCTTTATGTCTTAGATAAATGGAAAACTAGCTCAAAATAAGACACAATACTCAATCCTTACCCGGATTGTCCTAGACCATACATCGCTTCAAAATCAGTCGAGACTAGCCTAGCCTAGAATATCTAGCTCCCAAATCCAAAAGTTTTCTTACTTGAAACTTGACTCGAAAAGTCTACCAATAATGATAAACCCAGTCATTACAGATAATGACATATAATTGATAAACAAATGTTAACTAAAACAGAGTAATAAAGAAGTGAGGACGACCAGACGAGTCCACCAGAGTAGTCAGTGGCCGCTATAGAAAGCTCACTGCAACGAGGATGTAACCACTAGAGTGAAGCACGTGAACCAGAATCCTAAGTTTTAGTTTATTGCATATTTCAGCTCTTATTCAAAAGAGGGTTCTCTCCTAAAAACTCCTCTAGGGTTATTTCTAAGTTAGAATACCTAGAATGGAGATAAAGAGCTCTCAAAAAAATGTGGTTCCATCCTCCTCCTTGTTGATTCTCCATCAGAAACTTAAGATTGACAGCAAGGAGAGAAGTTGCATGGATTCTATGGTAGTAGCTTGGCATCAAGGTAGATTATGGTTAATCTTGTGTTAGACTTTCATTAGTAAAATGTATATACTGTATAGAGTTGATAAGAGAAAGCATAATTAGGAATTTGTCCATGGTGTTCGGAAGGATATCGCCTAGAACAATGTAAACATGTCTACATGCATAGAATATTGTGTATACTTGTTAAATATTTTATCAGGATGTAAATTAGGTGATGTAAAGAGGTAGAAGACTTTGGTGTTTGTCAAGGATAAGACCCTGACTAATATTAAACTAAGGGTTGGATGGGGATTATGGAATCGATAACGTTTATTTGATATGAGATCTTGATGGTGGGTTTGCATTACAATTAGTTCATGTTTGTTGTCTTATTATGGAGTGTGAAGTGATAGTTAGTAGCACTGATAGTACTAACTTAAGATAAACTTGATGGGAGGAAATATGACTAAAGATTAAAGTGTGATATGTGGTAAAAAGGGGAATAGACTAGGAACTGTATTTTGGTAGAATGTCTATGAATTGTCTAGTAAGCGAATAATAATGTGAAATTTATAAATATGATTATATGAATGATGGGTTTCGTACTTTAAACTGAATATAATTTTCCTTGACATAATAATGATGTTGAGTAATAAAGAGGAATGTAAGTTATGGCTTATGTGGAGTTAGACTTTATCTAGTCTCATGTGTACATTATGAAGTGATAAAGCATGTTGATTGGTCTTTGGATAGAGTTGTGATTGATATTGTTGGCTTGACAATTGCTTGTATGAATAAGCTATTAAATTGTTGAAGCCTGTCCTAAATGAGTTGTGAGTATGATGTGCACTTATTATATTTATTGTGTACTTGTAGATATTATCTTAAGAGATAGCTGAAATGAGAACATAAAGAGATATATTAATGAGGATTGAGAATATACATACTATTTTGATGAAGAGTGGCTTGAGTCCGATGCGATCCTATAAACGAGCGGTTATGTTATAGAGCAGGTACCATACCGGTATGGTACATGGACAACAAGGATCCCCTGCAAGTCATAACTAGTTAGGCAAGATTAAATTCCTTTAGAATGTGTGTATAGATGAGTGACGGTTTTGAGTTCAGGTATGGTACAAAGTGATACAGAAGAGATACAAAATCTACACAGTTGTAATCAGTAACGATATGATTCCCTGGTTGTGATAGGACTGCATTACATTTGCATAGTTGGGATGACTTATTATGTTTGTCTTGTGACTTATATGTTTGGGGTTAATTGACATGGATATGCTTGAATTTGGGGTTTTGTACCCGGATATTGTGGACTACATTTATTTTTTTTGTTACTTGATTTCGAGGTTACGTGTTATGTGTTGTTGTATCTTATATTGCTGAGTTGATTTGATCCGTGGGTGAGGAATCTGTGAAATATGATATGTGTCTTGAGTATAATACTCCATGATAGTTAATCTCTCAAATAGTTATAATAGGTGTGTGTAATCATGATGGTACTAAGTAAAAGTAAATGTGTTGTAATCCTTGATACAATTATAAATGAAACAGAATGCCTAGAGATAACTGCTAGGGGCCAATCAAGAATAAGAAAGATAATTCTAATCTTCTGCTTGTTGAGGAAAAGAAATGAAGCAATGAAGATATGGTATGAAGTTGAGGCGTGTTATATGTTTATCCTGTTGATTGTATATTGTATTGCATGAACTAATCTTAGTCGACCGATGATGCCTAACACTACGTGTAGGGTGATATGCCAAAATTACACCTTTGAATTAGAGTATAAAGCGATCGTTGGTCAAATATAGAACCTAACCGAGGTTAGGATCAATCCCACGAGGAATATGGATAGGAGCTAGGTCAATGTGGTTATTTGTGCTCTTAGTCATTTATTTTTGAAAGGTAGATTGTGTAACAAATAATATTTGAAAACTTTAAGTAACCAAGTAACAGAGTATCAATTTATGTTATTGTTAAATAATGAGATAGTTGACTAGGATTGTGTTCCTCATGAGTGTATAATGCAGTAAAAGGCATCATACTAGCAATCTATTCTGGTGCTTAGTATAAATGATCGGTAAGTTAAGTTCACCTAAATTATTGGTCCCCTAGATAGATGAATATCACCACGCAACTTGGTCTGTCTACGTGAATTTTCTTTGCTAACCCTTACCCTTGATCCCAAATTAGCTATTCCCAAACAAGTTCATGCTATTAGATGAGGGTTGATAGCCTCAAATCTCTATTATTAATCCTTTTTTCCATTTGATACCTCTTTAGTCCAGCAAATAAGAATAAGGCAGATTATAACATTGTCCACCATTAAAAAGCAATAAATACAAAGGGAAGAACAATACATACATGAACACCATTCAAGAATCACTAAGTACTTTGCCTACTTTGTTAATTCATCATGGTTCCCATAACCCTAGTTGAGGATTTATCTACTCATATTCGTAATAGAATACTCAGAAATAGGTAATGAATTTATGATCATATACTTACAAGATGAATAAGAGAAACCTAACAGCATTCCATAAGTTCCAATGATAGTCCATAGATCATTCCACGGTCCGTGGATGTCCCTAATGAAACTCGAGCTTTATTTCTCATCTTCTGGATCAAATCCACGAAGCTATTCCATGGCTCATGGAAGCTTCCATGGATTATGGAATCCCTTCGTGGAAATAAAGACTTTTTAAACTTCTCTGGAATAAGTCCACGGACAGGGTCCATGGCTCATGGAAGCCTATCGTAGAAATCAGACTAGTTGCACTTTTGTAGGATCAAGTCCACGGATAGGGTCCATGACTCGTGGAAGGTTTCACAGCTCGTGGAAGCCTATCATGGAATTCATTTGGTCACATTTTTGAGTCTTTTTTCCTTAACTTGGCTTTCGAGCCCTGTTTTCCTGCACAATAACCAAAAACACATCAAATTTACAAAAAAATACTGAAGAACATACAATAATTCTAAGTTATAAGCATCAAAAGTGCCATAAAACCACGACAACATCCTCAACTTAGCAGGTCTATTTGTCCTCAAGCAACAAAATAAAAACTATCTCATCACAACGCTTAAGTAAAAGAAAACTTGGAAACTACGACAATCACAAGGCTTTCAGATAGTTTAGGTCAAAAGTTCATCACCCCCTCTTTTTTTAATACAAAACAAGTGCACGTACACCACTCATCAAGCTTACATGAGAGGATCTATGGATGACATTATGATATAAATGTAGAAATATGCGTACACATATGACAGCTACCCCAACAATCAGCAATAAATAGTGCTACTCTAGTGCCCTCACCACAAAGAAGTTCTATTCACACAATAAGCATTCAAATCAATACTAGTACAAACACATTCGCTCTCACAAAGATATTCAGACAATACATGCACAATACCATAGGCTTGCCCTTATTTTCTATGCATCAATTTTTGAATAGTTGGATTAGGATCACTATAGGACTTTTACTCAGCTTGTAACGTAGGCTTTGGTATGGGTATGGTATATTTTGAAATAGTGGCTATTTCCTCTTTGACACCACACTATCTTAATTCTACTTTTAGACTAATCTATTTCTCTCTATTCTCTTTTTATTCTCTCTCCTTCTTCATGTCACGGGTGCGGTAATTATTTCAAACTCAACTTTCTTTTTTTTCTTGTTCTTTTCTTTTTTTTTTCTTTTTTGTTTTCTCTCTTCTTTTTCTTTCTTTTAGCACTTGCCACACCCATTATTTCCCTTTTTACCACTAGTCTTTTCTTTTTATACCCCATTTTCCTTTTTATTTACCTCTACAGTAGCCACCCTCATCTTAGACATTTTTCCTGAGTTGAGGTGTAAAATGTCTTAGGAGGGACTAGGGACAAAATAAAGGTTCGAAGAAAAATAGGAAAGGTGAATAGGCTAATCAATAAAAAAAAGGTCAATTTAGGCAAAAAATAAAGGATCAAGGGATATTCACTTTCTTTGGATGGTTTTTTAGGCTAAGTAGACTGTGATAAAAAATAGCCTATGATCCTTGCCTAACCAACTATCCTACAACCTAAGAAACACTAGCCGGACAAGTTCTAGATTGCACACACAAAGTATGATTGATACTAAACCAGGCTCACACACACCTTGCACAAAGTTACACTATCAATCGCTAAGTATCAAGTTCATGCCCTAGCTTAAGCAACACTTATCACATAATAGACATAATGTCATGGAAAGATCCATCACAATCAATCTATCAAAGCATCTCACATGTTACACAAAATTTGGAGGGGTCTTCATTCATCAAAATTAATTTCAAAATCCATTTGCATGCCATAGACTGCATTAATTGTTCCAATTTTTCTTTTACAAACACACAAAGCACAAACCAAAAACAAAACAAAGACAAAATAACTCCGAAATATGCCGGTTCTACTAGATAGAACACTTGGAGAAAAAGAAACACGACAACAACAAAAAACCCAAGTTCAAAATATAGACTGACACAAATGCACCTCCCCTATCAAGAAAGTTTTAATTGTACCCAATGCATCGAACATGAAGTAAAAACTAGAGAAAGGTACATACCTGTGGTGCCCTAGGCACATGAATTTGGTGAGTCAGTACAAGCTGCAAAAGCAGCCATAATGTCAGCAATAGTGGCATTGGCAGTGGCCATCGTGCTTAATGGATCAAGAATGGTAGGGGCCACAAGATGCCCCCTACCAATATCGGTATCAGTCATAATATCAATCACAGCAAGCATGGCACCTCCAACAACTAGTGCCGAACTGGAGGACTCTCCTCGAGCTGTATGATAATCTGTCTTCTCACACTGTCTCTGGTCATCCAATGACATTTATATGGCCATCGCCAAGTCATGCCTATCTCTTTTTTTCTCTTTCCCAAGATATAGCACCATCATATAAAGTATCCTTGCTCTGAGACCTCTTCCCACTAACACTCAGTGGCTCATCATCAGCAAAAAGATCAACAAACAATGGAGGTGCAACCGGCATAGTCATGGGAATAGGTAGTATGATGGGGGCGTGGCTAGCAGCCAATGAACCATTCTCTTCTTGAAGCTATGCCACCTCTGCCTATAATCCCCCCAAGTCTGGGCTCTGTACCACTCTTAATCTATCATTCACTTGACATTTAAACCCATCTATCTGCCCATATAACTTGTGGACAAATCCATCTATAGCCACTTTTACTCTTTTCTCAACTCTTGATTTTGAGGTAGTGATAGAAGTCCAGACCTATGGTTTCAACTGCTTAACCAACTCGGACAAAAGTGACTCTATTTAACTCTGCCGCTAAACTAACTGCTTGCAGGAAGTCATGAGTGACACTGACCATACAAAAAGTGGAAGGGCACGGGAGCGCGGTAGGAATGGCTGCTAAAGGTCTGGATGTTGAGGGTGCCATAGCTGGAACTGTGGTACCCTCTGCTGCAATACTATTCTCAGGAGCTAGAACCTTTATACTCTGCTTAGTGGCACTTCTAGAAATATCTTGCACTGGGGTGTCAACCTGATCACCTGTCTCAACTGGCCCCTCAAAAAAAGTAGCTCTGAATGAAGTAGATGGCTGGGCTCATCTCTAGCCAACTAGATTTGTGTCATCCTTAATAAACCCCACATCCTAAATTGGTGTCACCGTAATCGAGTGGTCAACACCCGATAATATCGAGACACCTGAGTTTAAACACAAGTAGTGAACCAAGCATGGAAAGAGGAAGCTAGTACTATTCTGAAATTCACTCTCATGGATCTCATCAATGATATATCGAGGGACATTTGTATCGTACCCTACCATAATTCTAGACACCAAAAAAACTCGATCAGGTGTGAGAGTAATATCATCTTGTGTTGTACAAAGATGAGTCTGCACTATCGGCTACAAGAATTTTTCTGTGAAATTTATTGATGCCTTCTTAATCTTAACTCTTCCACTATCCCAATCATCATCTACACCGTGCTTAGTAATGTAACTGGCAACCCATCTTAATAATTTAGATTTTTGTCCATGGTCTTTCATTTTGTTGTGGCCATTGACTATCCTCATGTGATGGTCAAATTCTTCTGTATTTACTGGAGGCTCATACCTAGGCTCAAACAAGAAGCACTAAATCATGCACTTGGAGATATGGATGAGCCTACCCTACACTAGTAGACTGGCTAGTAGATGTTGGTCCTGTGTGCCATGTATTTTGGAGGTACTCTGATGCACTGAAGTGACATAGGATGCATAAAACTCTCAAACCAACTCTTGACTATAGCTGTCAGATGGCTCACCTATCCAACCAAGCTTTTACTGACTAAATGTAGCCTATATATCTGAAATCTTGGCCAATTCTGCTATTCGAATGTGTGGTCCTCAAAATATTTCTCTTTGGCAACCCTTTATCAGTTGGAGTTGTGTCCCTATCATAAATACTCTACATATTCGGAATACACCACCATCTACTATCACGAACATGGGTAGACTAAGCCCTGTCTACCTCAACCCTTCTTCTATTTTCATATATGTCGGTGGAACTCTTCTCCCCCGTGCCGAATCAGCATCATTGGAGTCAGCCCGTTTCCAATACCAGTATCTGATGAGCCCTCTCCCTCTTTAGACCAGGGATAGATATTTTATGCCTGTGTAGCAGTTGGAGGTACACCTTGTGGTGTGGCTCGACCTGCATCCTGCTTCTTAGCTCATTGCCTCATGGTCAAAGGCTCGATGTCCAAATTAGACGCGATTGCATACACTTTATCAGACCTACTTGCTTCTGATTTTGTGGGATCATCCTGAAGTCAAGTTCGGAATTTATGAGCCCTATCTCTCTTTTTTGTGGGTGTGGCAACTCCATCTTTATTTGGGGTCCCTTTTGGAGAAATAGTACCTATGGGAGAGTGTGTTAGAACACAAAACAATGAGAAGCAAAGAAGTTTCATATGTTATTGAAGAACTAGGGGGATCCATGAGCATGGTCCATGGCTCATAAAATGAACCATGGCTCAGGGAGTGATCCACGGCTCATGGAAACTCCTCCTGAATCTCAGAGAAGTGTTTCAATCTGCAGGTCTATGTTCCACGAGTGTTATCCATGGCTTATGGAATGATACACATCTCATGGATTTCCCTCGTGGAATGATCCACAGCTCGTGGATTGCACTCGTGGATCTCAGATAAAAAGATACAATGCAAGTCTGAGTTCCACAAGTGCCATCCACAATCCATGGACCATTCCATGGCTCGTGGACTACCCCCGTGGATTTAGTTCAGCCTCCACTACAAAACAAGTTAATCCCACAGACTCTTTTACCATTTATTTAGACCATTAACACACACTTGGACTAGAAATTCAAGTATCTACTTAAAAACCATCATCCCCATGGGTTCTACACTTATTATGCATACATAGTCAACCTTAGGTCAGGTATTTTAAACAAAATTCAAACAAGGAGAGAAAATTTAACTTCATACCTTGTAGACTTTGTGAATAAAGAGCAAGTCCTTGTAAAATCAAGCAAAGACACCGACCCACAACTATGGTGATGATTTTAGTGCCTCTCTGGGTGAAAAGGAATTGTGAAATCGGTTGTGGTGGAGGAGATGAAGAATTTAGTGGGTTTAATAGAGTGATTTGTGGCTTAAATTGAGGGTGTTAGAAGTTTTAATGGAAGTTAAACTCGTGGAGAGAGCCGTTTGGTTTTAAAAGAAGAAAATCATGTGTTTTTAAAAGATTTGAATCCCTAGAGGAAAAAATACTCACCTGAAGTCCATGAGTCCCATTCACGGGTTGTGGAATATTCCCTGGGTCGTGAATTGGGTCTATGGACCTTATGCTACCCTAAAGTAATTTTACCTTGATTTCCACGTGTCCCATTCATGGGTGATGGAACATTCCACAGTCCGTGGAATAGGCTCGTGGGGTATGTTCTGAAGGATTTCATTTTTCCTGATTTCCACGAGTGGAATCCACAAGTCATGGATGGTTCCATAATTCGTGAACCTAGCTCGTGGATCCTCACTTACCTCATTGTATGTGCACTTCTTTTCCTAAGCCTACCTCGACTTGTCCCTACACACTTAAACAATATCAATCTAATACAAAAATCAAAGGAATAGAAAGCAAAACACCTTGGGTTACCTACCAAGCAGCGCTTGATTTAATGTCGCGTCACGATATAAGTTACTTGACTACTCAGACTTCATCAAGTTACCCTTTAGGTTGCCTCCCAAGCAGTGCCTGATTTAACATCGCGGCACAACTCAGGTCCCTTGGTTACTCAGACTTCATTAAGGGCCCATATATCTATTACCTTTATTTCCTCTATACTTCCCAAGTATGCCTTTACACGCTGAGAATTTACCTTGAACCATTTACCGTCATGATTCTCAAGCTCAATCACACCATATGGGAATATATGTATCACTCAAAATGACCCCATCAACCCAGACTTCAACTTGCCAGGAAATAAGTGGAGTCTTGAGTTAAATTGCATGACCAAATCACCTAATGCAATCTCTCTCTTTTGTCTCTTTCGATCGTGATACATCTTCATCTTCTTTTTTTAAATGGCTGAACTCTTATAGTCTTTTAGTTGAAACTCATCCAACTCATTCAATTGATCAAGCCTCAAGTTAGAGGCATCACCACAATTCAAATTCAGCTTCTTGAGCGCCCACATGGCTTTCTGTTGAAGCTCAATCGGCAGATGACATGATTATCCATAGATAAATTGATAAGAAGACATTCTTATAGGAGTCTTGAAAGCAGTCTGGTATTTCCATAAAGCATCACCTAACTTCCTAGACCAATCCATTCTATTTGCATTCACAGTGTTTGCAAAGACTATCTTTATCTCTCGGTTGGAGACCTCAACTTTCCCACTAGATTGTGGATGATAAGGTCTTGCTATATTATGCCTTACTACATACTTCTCAAAATAGGGTTTGAAATAACTAATTACAAAAGTGAGAGCCTCCATCACTTATGATTGCCCTTGGGGTACCAAACTTGGAAAAAATATTTTGCTTCAAGAATGTTGTGACACTCTTGCCTTTATTATTGGGAAGTGCAACCGCCTCCATACACTTGGACCCATAGTCAATAGTTATAAGTATGCATTTCATCCCATTGGATCTGACAAACAGGCCAATAAATTCAATGTCCCATACATCAAATAGTTCAACTACAATAATAAGAGTGAGACAAAGCTCATGCTTTCTTGATATACCCACATACCTCTGACATTGATCACATGCCTTTGTCTAATCATGTGTATCCTAATGAATGGTAGGCCAATAGTATCCATATTGCAAACTATTGTGAGCTATCCAGATGCTTCTATGATACCCCCTAACAGGGGATGAGTGACATGCCTCCAGAATGCTCATCATCTCAACCTCAGGGACACATCAACAAATCATCCCATCAGCACAAACACCGAACAAGTATGGGTCATCCCAGAAAAAACATTCGCACATCAGACATACACTTCTTTCGTTGTTGGAAGGACAAATCTGAAGGAACCACATCACTCACCACATAATTAACAAAATTTGTGAACTGTGGAATCAAGTCTCATGATGCAGGCAATACTTGCTCATCTAAAAAAATATCATCAATGTCGATCTCATCTTTCAATCCAAGATGTAGAAAATCTAAAAGGACATTTACTTCTTTTGGTCCTGACTTCTTGACATTTTTAGTAGAAAAAGAGCCCCAAAAATTTAGGAAAGCAGCTTCTTCCTCAGAAGCGCAATATTAGAAAGAGACATTCAACTTAGTAGAATAGAATAAATATTAAATAAACATACTTGAAAATTGATTTTCATTAGGTTCCAAATGAATTTTAAAAAGGAAAATAAAAGATGATGACACTATTACAAATATAAGGCAAGACTTATTATAAAAATATTTAGATAACGAGAGAGTCTTGATTATTTTGATATATATCATTGATAACGAGAACTATATTTATGTGGTTATTAATAACTTTGGTTGCACCTATGATCTTCAAGTTTATAGAATAGATATAAAACAGTCTTCTTAAATGGATATTTGAAAGAAAAAATTTATATAGAACAACTTAAAGGATGTGTGGTTCCCAAAGAAGAATAGAAGATCCGTTGACTTATTAAGTCAGTGTACATACTAAAACAAGCACACAAATATGGTCAATTCTCTCTGCAAAATATGATATTATCAAATAATATATTTATAGGATTACATTTTTAAGAATCACCTATGTAAGTGTGAAGTGTTTGACACTTTAAGGAGGATTCAGTAAGGAGAATTCTCTACACACTTATAAAACCAGGTGATGTTCATAGTAGGAACAAATAAAATAATGAGAATGTGTAACGTCCTGAGCCTACACCCTGGATGTAATATGGTGTTTAGAGCCACAAGTGATCCAAAGCAAACTCATGCTCTGGCATAGACTAAACAATCACGTGAATTTAAAACTGAGCGGAAGCTAAACTGATAAAAATATGAGTTTAAAATTTATCTAAGAATATCTAAAATAATATAAATATGAAAAAAGCAAGACCCAATTCTAAAAATAAGCTGAATGTCTAACTCTATGTCTGAAAAGCCTCTACTAACTGACGAGTTACTGGAATAAGTCTCCAGCTAACTCTAAATACTGAAACTGAAATAACTAAGAAAAAATGTCATAAAAGCCCATCCTCGGATGAAGAGGACTCACCTCTAGTAGTCTCTAAGATGGAACTGAATCAAACTAGTCGTGATGCTGAGTCTGAGAGCCTGAACCTGCATCATAATAGGAAGCATCACATAGAGTATGCATCATTACTTTGAATATACTGAGCATGCGGGATATGCAAAGCTGAATATATAACTTGAATATGCTAAAATACTGACAAACTGTTAAACTATGAACTGAAGTTGTAGTATAAAGGCACAAACATAATTATGCATAAAATCTATAATGCGGGAATATTTTGAAAATATATAATAAAAATAATAAAACTAATTTGGGGCCAAGTACATATCTATTGAGTCTAGTTTTGTGGGAGATTCTATTAATCGACATAAATCACGTGATCTAAACATGGAGTCCAATGTATACGCTCCATCAAGAAGACCCAATATACCTTACCAGGGTATAGAGTCATGAATGGCGTAATTACTAATTTTGATGGCCAACTGGGGGCCTAAGTAGACCTACGGTGGCACGTAGTTATGGGACTATTGGTAAACTAGGCCCTAGTCTAACTCGATGCTAAGTACTACTCCTAAAAATAGTTTTTGATAGCTCATACAAAACTGAAGTTTTGGAATGCTTAATCAGAACTTAACTAGTCTGAAAACATTTATTTTTCAAAAAAGTTGTAGACTAAAAACTGATTATTCCATGCTTAAAATTGAATGCTAGTAGACTAGGATAAATTCTAAAGAAAGCTAGTTCATATGAAAATACTATATTTTCAGGCTAAGTTCTTGTCTTCTCCAATCATTGTAAAAATCCATGCAGGTTATTGAAATTAAAGCATAATACATTAAAACAAGGTATAAATCATGTAATAAGCATAAAGACTGAATTTCATAGAAATCTACATGATAGGGTAAGAATCCTAGTTCCAAAAATCATGAAAATTGAAATAGAAGACTGAGGTTTTGGGCATAAAAGCGTACAAGACCCTTACTGAATACCCACATACCTGAATGTAGAAGAATCTTGAACTTGAACAGAGGTGTGAAACCTTGGAGAAATGGCCTAGGTCTGAAGCTTTGGGTGAGAATCACTTTCTTTTCTTTCTTTAAGTTTTAGTCATAAGAATGAGGGGAAAATTGACTAAGTTTGAATAAAACCCCCTCTACTTAGCCTAAATGAATGGGTATTTGATTAAAAAGAGTGGTAAAGGTCTAAAATACCCCTAGAAAAATTAAATTGAAAACTACTAAAAGAATCGCAAACTAGTTTCTACGGTTAGGAACCACCGTCCATGGATGGTTCCACGAGCCATGGGACTAACTCGTGGTTCCCTAGGATTTTGTTAGGTTGTAGGTCTGAGTTCCAAGAGGGAAAATCATGGCCCATGGAATACTCCATAGTCCGTGGAAGCCTTCTGTGGTTCACAGGATTTTTGCCAAGCCTCTGACTAATTTTCACGGGTGGAGTCCACAGCTCGTGGACTATTCCACGGTCCGTGGATCCACTTTGTGGACCTGAACCAATTTTGTGAAGCCCCTACCTGAGTTCCACGACCCCAGTCCACAGTCCTTGGGTCTGGCATGTGGGACATATTATTACTTTGACAGCTTAACACTTAGAAATTTTTGTCTGGTTCTTAGCTTAGAAATTTTGGGGTGCTACAATATCTCCCCTTTGGGATCATTCTTCCTCGAATAAAGACTAAACAAGCTGATTTTGGAGGAAAAGAGATACAATCCCTACTAACTGAATTCTAAAAGCTGAAGTACTAACACACTAGCTGGTTTTTAACTGAATTATAGCTTAACTGGATTCGTGAGGCATGAATGCATACTAAGTTCATGAATTCAACTGATGGAAAATACTAAGTAGGAAACTATTGCCTCAATCTGAAACTGAATCGAAAGGAAAGAGGTGAGGGTACCTGGTCATCATGGTTGCTTCATCTTCCCAAGTAGCTCCCTCAACTGACTGGTTCATCAAAGGAACTTTCACCAAAGCGAGTTCCTTATTCATTAACTTTCAAACCTGATGATCAAGGATCTCAACTTGGATCTCTTCATAAGAGAGACTATCTTTCACGCCCATACTCTCTAAAAGAACAACTGAGGTTGGATCACCAATGCAGTTCTTCAATAAGGATACATGAAAGATTGGGTGCATCGATGCTAACTCTGTGGGAAACTCTAACTCATAAGACACCTTACCAACTCTCCTAAAAGTTGTGTAGGGACCTACATAGAGGGGACTAAGTTTCCCCTTCTTACCAAATCTCCTGACTCCCTTCATAGGTGAAACCTTCAGAAACACCCAATCATTAACCTCAAACTCTAAGTCTTTTCTCCTCACATCTGCATAGGATTTTTTATGACTCTGAGCAGCCTTCAGCCTCAGATTTAGGAACTCCTCAACCTTAGCCTCCCTTAACTCTCTCGGGAAGAACCTATCCAGAAAATCCTTAACAAAGTAGTCCCAAGTCATAAGAGTTGCATTTCTACCCCTATTGTCCTTCCACTGCGTGAACCAAATGTGAGCCACATCCTTAAGTTGATAGGATGCTAGATCAACACTCTCAACCCCTATAACCTACATTGCCTCAAGAATCTTCTTTACCTCATAAATGAAGTTATATGTTTATTAATGAATTTTAGATCCTAAAAATTCAGGTGGGTTCATACGAGCAAAATCTCTAACTCTTGAGGCATCTGATCCACCATTTGGGTTAGCAGGAATAGGTGCCTGCTGATTAGCTTAAGCAGTCACAGGTTATGTTAATATCTAGATGGAATTCCTGAATTCAGCATTTGTGACCTTGTGGTATGAAACTAGAGGATTAGCATTGCGAGCATTATTTCTGCGAGGAGGCATGATCTGAAATGCATAATGAATTGATTAGAATGGAGAAATAGAGTTAAAATCTATCCCACAAAATAGAACATGAAAGAAGTGGAGTTTCCTAAAAAGGTCTCATAGCTTCTCTCTCATAAGTGTGGTGCACTTCACACTTATGAAAAAGACTCTACATAATATGACTTTCAGACACCCTAGGACACTTTAAACCTGATGTTCTGATAATATGGTTGTCACAACCTGAGCCTACATCATGGATGTAACACAGTGCTTAGAGCCACAAGTGATCCAAGCTAACCCATGGTCTGGCATATACTAAACAATCACATGAATTTAAACTGATAAAAACATGAGTTTAAAATTAATCTGAGAATCTCTGAAATAATATAAATTTGAAAAAAAAAAGCAACACCCAATTTTAAAAATAAGCTAAATGTCTAACTCTAAGTCTGAAAAGCCTCTACTAATTAATGAGTTGCTGGGACAAGTCCCCATCTAACTCTAAATTGTAATGACCCTTCCGGTCATTCCCACGTTTAAGTTTTGAAGTCAAGCAAATCGACAAAAGATATCGTAAGACCTTTAACAAATTTTCTGAACCTTGGGTCAAATGTATCAGGACTTTTCTCCCAATATATAAAGAGTTATAAGTCCCCCGAAATACCAAATCGAAGGTCTACGAGTCTAGTTTCCAACGCACAAAACCTCACGTCCAACTGATCTCGGAGTAAAGAGTTATGACTGTTTTACCGCGGACTGTCTGGCAGAAAACGGGTTGCGAATCGGGTCGCGAACCGGGTCGGGTTAAACGCGATTTAAGCCTCGACGTCACGTTTTAAAATGCCATATCAGTTCCGAAACAGTTATAAAATATTAGGGAGGATCCCGAGAGAATTCTTGAATATCGAAATCGTGCGTAGGCGAATTACGAGCCTAAACTTAAGAATTTTATTAGCATCGTGCGTGTATTTGAAATATTTATTTAAAAGTTGAATTTGGTAAAAATTATATTATTATACCCTTTGAAAAATATATTTGATACGATATAAGTGTATACATATTTATTTTATAAAGTTTTTATACTCCGTAATATTTTAACGGAGATAATAAATTTAGTTATATTAAAATTTATTATTATAATATAGTAGGTTTTATTCGAAATAATTTTCTATGAATTACGGTATATTTAAAATACTATATTTATTTTACCACGAATTTATGCAATACCCGAGTATATACTTAACGGGTCGAGTTAGTTGCCACCTCCACTTCCACGTGGAAGTGGAGGGCTAACACAACACTTACCAAGGGATTGGTGGCATATTGAGTTGGCAGCATCTTTAACAAGTTGCTGCCTAACTTATATTCATTGACATTGTGTAGTAATTAGTGAATATATTCACTAAGCAATTACATTCCTCTCAACTCATTAAGCTACATAGGTGCTACAACACTGTGGTTATATATTGTGTAAGAGAGAGAATTTGTGGGTTATCCAAGCGGTGTGGTACGGGAACATCGAAAAAAGAAATCAATTATCTACGTCAAGTTATTCCGTCCCAAATCCGAATCCGATTCCGATTTAGTTTTGGATTTTCTCGGAGCGGTTCGAGCTTGGACATCGTTGTTCCAGCAGCTTGTCGTCGGACGACAGGTAGGTTACGGTTTAATCTCCCTAGACTCCGCATATATAGAATAAAATTGTATTAATGGGCATCCTTGGGTTGGTTTATTAGGTTGGTACCACAGACCTCGACCGCTTTATTCATATCCGCCTACTTTTGTTCCTCCGTTGTTTGTAGTATTTGTCGATATATTTTATTTATTTACCCTTGTGGTCCTGTGAGGCCTTGTTGACTCTGGAACATAGAAGGTGGGATTTTGGGAATGTCCGCGGTCCCGGGCATAGAATTATCCTTCTAGGCTGGTTATGCTTGCTGAGTAGCTGTGGGCCTGTGCAGGGTCGATAGGTTGATTGTGAGCTGCGGGGCAGCTATTGTGTGTGATCATACCATTTCC
Organism: Jaltomata sinuosa; assembly: GCA_003996215.1. Classification (NCBI taxonomy): domain Eukaryota; kingdom Viridiplantae; phylum Streptophyta; class Magnoliopsida; order Solanales; family Solanaceae; genus Jaltomata; species Jaltomata sinuosa. The sequence continues at coordinate 51,691 of QJPP01004842.1, forward strand.
ATGCATATAAAGAGGTTTTTATCCATGTTTTACTATGGTTTTGGCTTCGGGCCTACTGGCACTATTTTCTAACCTTGCATGGCCCCGGGGGCCTGTTTTTAATGGAAATGATTTGGAAATGGTTTGATTTAACTTGTGAATATTCCTG